>VRLP01000653.1:0-196539 GCA_009660295.1 Lophius piscatorius
ACTGATCCCTGGGGGACCCCACAGGTGACGGTGTGTGTCCGGGACCTTGAACTTCCAAGGGAAATGTATTCTGTTCTGTCGGTGAAGTAGGATTGAAACCAGTTTAGGGCGGTTGCAGGGAGTCCATTGGGGTGATGTAGGCGGTGTAGGAGTATTCCATGGTCAACTGTGTCGAAGGCAGCAGACAAATCAAGGAGAATCAAGAGTGAAGGTGAACTAGCATCTGCTGCCATCCGTAGGTTATTTGTGACTCTAAGCAGAGCTGTTTCTGTGCTGTGGGCGGAACGGAAACCAGACTGAAAGGTTTCAAAGAGGTTGTTGTATTTGAGGTGGTCCTGGAGGTGGGCAGTAACTTCTTCTTCCAGAACATTGGAGAGGAATGGGAGTTTGGAAATGGGCCTGTAATTTGCAAGAACTTCTGGATCGAGAGTGGGTTTTTTGAGGAGTGGTCGATTTGAAGAAAGCCATGAAATTATTACAGTGCTCTTCTGTAATTTCTGTAAGTGGGGGACTTTGTGGTTTAAGAAGATGATTGATAGTGGAAAACAGCTGCTTAGAATTTCCAGACTGGTTTTGATAATGTTCGAGTAGAACAGTGACCGAGCCTCTCTAAGGGACATTGAGTAGGCCTTTTGGTGTTCCCGAAAGGCTAGCTTGTTGACAGTGGGACCTGAAGCCTTGTAACGCCGCTCAAGACAGGCAGGGGAGTTGACAAGAATGTTCATATCTCCAAGTACTATAATATTGGCGGAGGTTGTGCAAAATGTCGAAAAAAGGTTGTACATCTCAGAGATGAAGGCTGGGCTGAAGGCACAATGCTTAGCTTTATTGAGGAAACTCCAGTGCCACTAGTGGGAAGAGCGACAGCATTCTGATGACACGTCTGAGACGCGACGGAGCGCACGTCAGACCAAAAGGACGGAATGGAGTTATCGGAGCGGTAGTAAACAAACTTAGAACAGTTTCATCAGTTGGGTGACAAAATAATTTATCATCATGCCAGTCGCGGATTTCCAGCCCGTCATGAGCCGTTAGCCATGGACGAGACGCACAGAGGACGCTAGTAGTAGTTATTTTCATGGAAATGATGCAGAGAAAAAAAAACTTTCAAACAGAGAAAGTGATCAATGGCAGCTTTTGGTGAAAATGTCACGGGCGCTGTGATGAACAAGACGGATGAACAAACAGAAACGGACATAAACGATAAAACAAATACATACAGAAGTGTCTATTGATGGGTGATGGTTCACTTGCAGCAACAGGCAGGCAGACCGTCATCTGACTCGGTAGAATTCGTACAAATACAAATACAAATACAGAATAACATATACAAATACGGATATGAATCCAAAAGGTTTGTCGGTGAGCAACACTAGAGGTATACTTGTCAGTTGATAGTATTGCAGGCTGTAGAACTCTGATGGAAAAGCGGCAAACAGACAAGGGAAGGGGGAGAGTGTCCTCTCCCTTCAGCGTCCAGACTGACACTGAAACTAACAATAAATCGAACTACAAAATAGAACAGATCAACAGAATCATGACATAAAGTGCCTTTGATTTAGCCAATAGCAATGGACATAAACTTTACAATATTCTGCATTCAACAGAAACATAGACACATTCTTGTAGAATCTTTAAAGTTCAGGATTCATTCAAAATGAAATGTACAGTATATAATCCATTAGAAAATAGCACCGATCACATCCAAAAAATGAAGGCTGTTATTGCACCACGTCTCGCATCTTCGCATCTTTCAGTGTACTACTGACCAGATTTATAATGCTGGCACCTGCATGCTTGGTATTCAGTGATATTCATTTGACTGGAAAAAAAACAACGATGACAGAAGAGCCAAAATAAATTGATGTGCTCCTAATCTACATATTGATTGGGAACTTCATCAGCCATGTTTAATGAGCCCACACACACTTTGAAAAATGTTTCAAACAGAGTTTGAAAATGAATGATGATTAGGACGAAGCTTCCATTCAGAGACAAATTTGGCTCTCCAAATAAAAAAGCCACATACATTAGGAGAGAAAAACCCCCACAACAAATACAACATTTGTCCTTCAGATTTACAAGAAAGAATTTGTTGATGCTAACCGGGAGGCATTGTTAAGGTGATTTAAATGAAATCAACAATTGTTGAGAATGCTGTATAATAAATAAGAACAATATTTGTATGTGCAGTTGTGTCTAAGTGATGTCAGACTGTACAACAAATCATTTTTGGTGTCCTTGGGCCCAAGCTATCATCATTAAATATCAAGTTACAAGACTAGAAGCAAAGTACATTATACATGCTGCAACACATAAAATGACAATTTTCAATGTGCTTAAATGGTTATAATGTTACACATAGTCACTATCATAATTTGTTAAAATGCTGATTTTAACAAGTTGGGGCAGCTGTAGCTCAGTGAGCAGCGTGGTCACCCCCCAACTGGAGATTCAGCGGTTCCATCCCAGCCTTTGTAGCGTACATGTTGAAGGGTCCTTAAGCAAGACCCTGGTCCTCAAATTGTGCCCCCGAGTTCTTCTCACGGGTTACCTATTGGTCCTCAGGGATGGGTCACATGCAGAGAATTAATTTCACTGCTGTGTATAACTGCGTGTGGTTAACAAAGGTGTACAGGTTATTATTATTAAAATGTGGATATTTGTTTGTTTTGTAAAAAACAGCTCCCCCTATTAATATATTATTATGTTATATATAAAAGATAAATCCCCTGGTGTTGATTGATATGCTTGAAATTTTGACTAAATCGGGCCATAAATTAATTTTATTTATTCATTATCCGTAACTATTTATCAACGCTAGAAATGATGGCCCAAAAAACGTAAAATTTCCCTAGTGTTAGAAATATTCAATCTACCTTTCCCAAAAATCCATCAGATCCTTTTTCCTACCAAGGCCTATGTGTGTACAACATTTGGAAATGATTCATGAAAAAGTTTTCATGAATCATTTCATGAAAACTGTATCGTTAACATGAGGGATCTGCGGTGAGGGCCGCGATGACAATTCTATAATATCCTTGAATTTCTAGGTATGTAATTACAAAGATTTTTCATGATCACACTTTAAAACTCAACCAGCCTACATCTATTGGCATGGCAACAATGACTAAGCATCCACATTGCATCACAAAGCCAACAAATAAGAAAGGCCAAAATGAAACGGCGAACACAGACTGAGCAAAACAACTTATCGCACACAGATCTGAGGGGTTCAGCTCTAGATTTCCTATTTTTGGAGTATTGTAAGGATTTCTGCCATACAGGGATTTAAGTGTCTCCCCAGTCCCTTGAGTGTTGTAATTCCACGCCTAACAAACCTTTTTCTCTCTGGAATGTGTGTTCCCTGGTGTCTCTGAGTCAGCCGTGGCAGAGGCAAACCAATTAAGAGCTGTTCTGGAGTCTCTTTCCCATCTGACTGTCAGCCAGCATTTTCTCCTGACACACCTTCTTCCCCAGCGAAACACTGCCGCAGTACAATCTGTGGTTATATTAGACACCAAGTGCAAAACTGTCATCATCACTCTTATGGCCTCCTGTTAATGAACTGTGCCATCCAACCTTGCCATATAAATGAAAGAATACAGCTCCATTCTTTTTTCTGAAATTGCCAACGACCATAATGACATATTTTAATGACAACACACACCATTGAACAGAATGTTCATCTTGCCTTGAAAAGGCAACTGACAAAGCATTGCTGATACCAAATACATCAGTGCTGATTAATTCAATGCGTCTTTCAAATGCATTGCATACATAAACGTATCATAGAACATTTGTAAAAGAGCATATATTGCTTTTTGTTTTCTAATGGATTATTAAGAGATACAATAGAAGTGCATTCACTCACACTCATTTATGCAGACACTCATGATTCCATATACGATTGCCTCAAGTTCAATGTAACAGATCAAATCTTTTTAGTCTAAATCCAGTTGTGGACATATAGTAGATGAAAGAATAGTGGGACATCTTGCAGTAGGGTGCCTTTGAATTCCTCACAGAAACTAAATCTCATAACTTTATGGACAAATCTTCATGAAAGTTTACTGAGTAGCATTATTTGACATTTGGGACATAAGAATATCAATTTTAATCCATTGGGGATTTTACTATTTAGGTGAGTTCAGCAATCAGAAGGTGTCCTAAATAAAGTGATCAAATTGATTCTGACCACAATAATGTTTATCTTGTGTACTGTTGAGCCTTGGCGGAGGTTTATCACTTTCTAAACTCTCCTCCATACCCTCTGTCTCTACACTGGACTTACAGTGACAACGAGCAAATGAACCAAATGTTCAACTACGACCTTAGTTACCATGAATAAAATCATGTAATAGAATATGATGGCTTTTGCTGACGCAAAACCGGTGCAACTGAATTTGTCTTATTCACAGAACAGTGGCAGACACCGTATTGCAGATTGCGTCTCGGTGCACCTGTTCTATGCATATGGTGCAAAATCAACCACTTTTTTTATGCAAAATATACTTGCAAAAAACGGACGTATTCACAGCACTACACGAAATTTCCATGAAATTATTTGCGTCTCCAAAGCGTATTTATAATGGCTGTTACTCCTGACCTTGCAGTGGTCCTTGCAGCAGTGAATGTGGCCAGGGCATCCTAATGCCAGGTATTCTACCGAAACTGAAATTATTCGAACGTACAGGTTGCCAGATCCCCTGATTCTTAATATTCTCCATGATGAATAATTTAATAATACATTCGTTCCATGGAAGATATTCCGCAATTGGAGGAGGAACTCACCACAGAAGACAGCTAACTCTAATGAGACCCTTCCACGACTCCTATGTTTATAGAATACATACATCTCCTTGAATGAATGAATGAATTCAGAGTGAATGACTACATGTCTCTAAACTATCTAGTGAAAACATTTTGCAAAATACATAAAAATTTGCCACCTTATGACCAAGAATACAATTCAGGGTAAATATTAGAAATATTTAGCGTTTTATGTTATGTGTATTGCCCTATTCGTACGGACTAGTATTACCTGAGGAACTCCTGTGATTTTGTGAATTACACTCCGGCTGCTGTGTTTCGTGCGGTGTATTCGCACCAGATAAGTGAAAGTAAGCCTGTATTTAAGTAGAATTTTATTAAATGATCCGCCCGGATATGATGTGAAGGGTCTTTTCTCGGGTCCAATGTGCAGCATGGTTACAAGACCTCCTGTGTGTCCCGTACCTGCCTCAGAGACGGGCGCTGAGCGTTTTTACTTATAACTTGACAAATTACAGCCATGGCCCATTTGCACGTAATTATAATCACAGGTATTCTCCGTAATTGTTACAAATTACCACAGGTCCTCAGGTAATACTAGTCTGACAGACTGGGATATTAAGTCCTAAATAGGGTTTCTTGATGACTGTCAAAGCTAGGTTTGGAAATTACATTTTCATTTTCCCGTCTGCCATTGTCCCGCCTACTGTGTTGTAGGCGCAAAGGCAACATCGATTGCCATATTGGTAATTGCAATTAGATGCAATTCTGGGGCTAATTGCACTCAGGTGCAACAAGTTGTGGGCGTGTTTGCGCTTGCATATCATAGGTGCAAACTTTTATGAATAGGTCCTTAAGACAGTGCAAATAGCAGTTGCGAACGATGCACAATTCATGACACTATTAACAGCCGCAATTCATTCTTCAGGAATTTGACCCTCAGACCAAAAACCGGCCCAACCACAGCTGGACTAGACACACCCAGACCCGATTACTATGAGCCAAGTGTAATCACATCATCTCCTAAATAGACTTCTTTAAATAAAATCATCATTTAAATGTCTATTTTGTGTTTTTCTTGTCGCTCAGTTTTGTTTCAAGATGGCGCACAGTTTAGTTTGAGTTATAAGGAGGGAGTCCAATACATTTTTCACAGCACTGTTGTTCCAAAACACAGTAAAAGTTTTGTGTTTCTCACTTGTTGCACAGTAGAAGTGTTGTGTTTGTCACTTGTCACTCCAAAGTGTTGAACAGTAGAATTGTTGTGATTGTCACTCCTAAACCATTAACGATTATTCAGTTTATAACCCTCTGAGTATTCAGTGAACATTTATCTTTCTTCTATTCACTAAGATGTTCCACTTTTTTTTTTTTTATTTGATGCTGATTGTTTGAGCTTGTTTACATTTTGGTGTAAAAAATAGCCAACAACAATAACTCTTTTGCTTAACTTTTTAGGTGAACTATTATACCGCCATATAATTGTAGAAATTACGGCCTCAGAGGTAAAAACCAGGGATAAGAGAGCTGAAGCAGAAAAATAATTACAATTTCTGGGACCTGATCCATAAACAATTAACATTTATTTGAGTGAGAAAAGAAGAGACAGTTATAATTTACAGCTGATAATCTGTGATAATTAATCAGAAAGTATTTTGGAGCTTAGACTCCTCAGCTAGATTGTGAAGGTAGATCAAAAGTCATCTACTTTGAGCTTCAGTAAAATAAATCACCCCTCAAGTCCAGCCACCGGTGGTGGCTGATGACCCTGCTGGGACACCCTGTACTGGAGGAATGATTAAACCAGCAAATCTGAATGGCTGGTGATGGGGAGGTGGAGAATGGAACAGATTGAGGTGTAGACAGGCCCTGAAAATGACAGCAGGAAATTAAGACTGAGCATGTTCGAGAACTCTGATTGACAGTTTTGGAATTAGGTACAAATGTGACAGATATGGATGGTGTGGAAGAAAGAAATGACTTTTGCCAGGATTTATTTACTCTTGTAGAATAACAGTGTTATTTAACATCTTAAAAAACATAGTTTCCGTGGCATAAAGATGAAGATAAATTTGGACATGAATGTTTCTCTACAGGTAATTTACAAATGAAAAAGCTGTTAGCCTTCAGGGGTAGAAAAACATCTGTAAAATATAACATTCACATTTAACATTGAAACTCATGATTCATCACATAAATAACTTTGGGAAAGGTCAGACTTATGTTTCCAACAGGGAAATCTATCTCAAAAATCATTTAGGCAATAATTTCTCGACCCTCGATCCGATTTAGTCTGAATATGGTCCACATGAATCGACTCCAGGAGATAAATCAGTTTTTATTCTAAAGGTTCATATATTACTCACTAGAGGTAGCTTTTTTTTTAATACCTTTTTGAATTTTTGAATTTAATTTGTGGAGTTCAATCAGGGGAATTGCTTGTATAAGGCAGGGAATTGGCAGCTTTTGTGGTTATAACCATAATGTTGAGGACCAATTCCCCATTACCATGGAGTGAATACAGTGAAATTTCCCTTAAGCTGGATAAATCTATTGTTGATCACAATAAATAATATATCCTTTGGATTTTTATATCTTTATTTTTATATCTTATATGTGTTATATGAGTTTTTTATATAATTTCTATTTTTCTTTTCTTCTGTTTTACATGTACGTTTATTTCTGAGAGAATTCATAGTGGAAGGCAATAGAATCATTTCATTGTACAGGGAAACTTGTTTTTAACTGTGCAGATGATAATAAACACATAAACACAACATTTTGATTTGCAGCCTCATTATTTGTTTTATATATGTTTTTATATATATATTTATTTAGAGAAAGAGAATAAGATAGAGAGATAATCTGTTCACCATGGCAACAACGGTCCAGTGTAGCCCCAGGCCGGATAATTGATTTGTCTTCACAATGCCAACATAGTGGGCAGCCATCATCGCATGGGCAGAGATGTCACTGCCCTCACCGGCTCTCCTGGCCCACACTCATTTCCTGCTATCACATTCATAAAAGGTTGTATCGGCATTTGGCATCTGTTTCTGGCATTTGAATCCCATAATACCTGCTCCGACCAAATGAAGACATACCGGGATAAGTCGCTCTAACAAAACGCTCATCAATCATTGACTAAATTAGGATATATTTTTTAATTCATATTTATTTGAACCCTACTGCCACTTTTGTATTATATAATACCTGCCTTTGTTGTTTTAGTCACCATTATTTGGCCCCGCAGGGAATGCTGGCTTATGAGTCACACCATTCTACTCCTCTCAAAGCAAAGCTGATAAATCACTGAACTCAGTCATGCTCATTCAGTTAAAAAGTGTAAAATGGATGATTTTCTCTCCATCTAAAGGTCTCCCTAATGGGTCACTAAAGGTCAAGTGCAGCAAGTCACCTGAACCCAAGTGTTGACATTTGCTATCTATAAAGGGCATGGGGAATATTGGCAGATCTGAAGGAAGCATAAAATGGTAATGGAGCTGCAACAAAGGATATGACCTGCTGTGGGGAATCCAAAACATTTCATGTAATATTTACCATCTTCATTCTCACCTGACCCGAGAAGACCTAGATCAGTATATCGGATTTTCCTGCATGTGTCAAATTATTTTATTCAAAATACTCTTTTGTATCTCTGAGTAGAGTAGTTTTCTAGATTTCCAGCATTCACGTTTTGCAAATGAAAAGTAACCTAATTTTAAGAAAAAATGTCGAACTTGAACTCAATAAGATTTTCCAGGTAATATTGAGCCAGATTTAACTAGTGACAAGTGAATTATTATACATTTTAAAGGTATAAAAAGTTAGCTGAGCCAAGAGACTAATATACTAATTTTAAAGGTATTTGTTTTTTATTACTTAGTTTTCCTTACTTTTAACAAACACATGTAACATTCTGGCATTCATTAGACTGACTAGTATTTTGACGAGTATTAATTCTAGTAGAGCATAATTTGCTGAGCCCAGTGACAGATTAAAACAGCTTGATATTATTTACAAGTATTTAGCTTCTTTCCTGAATGTTATTGCAATGTTTTAGTTCATCAAACCTTTGAGCACCTGATCAGATGCACACAGTAATGATCATTTGTCATGAATTGTACCTGCTTGCTCTCTAGTGATGAGAGCTATTCAACTTTACCTGTCGTCTCAGTTGCTGCTACATTGCCTCCCATAATGATGTTGAATCCACACAGTCCACACAATTACATGCAAGTCGTCACACAGCAGTTCTGAGAGGCTTTGGCTTCATGACAGCGGGGAACAGGGGTTGTGCCAAAAGCTGCAGTGGGGAGCAGTGAGAAAGAGGAATCTTTTACAGCTCCCATTGTTATTAATAGAAGCTTATTAATTACTCAATGAGGTATCAAATATAGCAAAGACAACAATCCTCGGCTCAGCTGGAAAGCGTCAGCCATGTTGCACTGCTGAGCATAATGCTGGCCCAAGAACAGCTGTTCATGCCCCTAACACCTGAGTCCACAATGGCCAAGCAGACACAACCCATCCTGGCCATCATTTGCCTTAGCTTAGAATAGAATTGACTTCCTCCTTGGCTTTGCACCATTCAATGTCACAACGGTTGTTTAAGCATCTTACTATGTCTCTACAAATCAACATTATATCCCCGAAATGTTGGGGACAATATGGGATCGTCCTCGTTCGTGTTAAGCGACTTTGAGTATTAACGAAAGTTGCTCTGTAAATAAATGTGTATTTATTATCATTAATAATGAAAAAAGATTTCATGGACCATTTTCAAATGTTATACCCATGTAGACCTTAGTGTGAGGAAGAACTAGATGGATTTTTGGGAAAGTCAGTTGTAAATTTCCAACACGGGGGCGAACTTTTCTTCGTGGGTGATAATTTCTCAAGCGTTGGTCCGATTTAGTCCAAATGTGGTGTATATAAATCACCTCGAGCAGAGCCGTCTTGTCTAGGTCATAATTCCCTCTGATAGCTCATATTTTATTCAATAGAGGGAGGGTTTTTTTGAGGAGTTTGAGGAGTTCAATCAGGGGGATTTCTTGCAAAATCCAGGGGATTGGGGGCTTTACGTCGATACACTATTGCTGTCGGGGACGATGGAGTAGGCCTACTTTTAAAATCTTAGTGGTGGATTTAGAGCATTTGCTGATTTCCATAGGTATGCTCTATCACTTTAAAATAAGTTAAAGAAACAGTATCTTAGTTGATGCTCTCTTTTTCTCAAATAACTCATTTTCATTCAATTTTTTTGAAAAAGCATATTGCGTCTATTCTTGGATCTTCCAAATGTGTGAACTCTGAGGTGTGTTCATTTAGACATTAGCTTCGGTCGCCTACTGTTTTCTGTATTTATTTGCTCTAGGACCGCTTCCTCCTCATCTATTTTTTAACCAAAGATTGCCATAAGATTGTTTGGTCATGTGACACAGTTTAAGTTGATGACCAAAAGCCCACTGTAGACAAACCACTGAAACATGTACAGACACACTCTGAGAAAGGAAACATGGAGGATGTTGGCAATACATGACTGTTTTATGTTGAAATAACTAAATACTTGCATCTTTGACAATCAAAACAAAGGAGTTTCATTGCATTAATTATTTAATTAATTAATTAATTAATAATTGAGTTTTGGGGATTACATTATTGTAAAATGTTTTGTAAATCCAACATAATTTTGTTTGAAAATAATTCAACCTAACTTTGTTTCATTGATTTCAGTAAATAAAACATGGATGCTGTTTGCGGCATATGACTTTTCATATTGAAAGAACAACATACTTCTTTCCTTGACAATAAGAACAAGAGAGTTTCATTGCATTAACATAATAGTAAGGGTTTTGGGATAACATAATTGGTGCTAGGTAAATGAAGTAGACCTATAATGTTGTCCCCAACATCAAGGGTTAATCTCCGAAAAGTCCCGAATCCCCTGTGTTGTATTCGCAACCAACCCTGATTTAACTCCTCAAGTTCGATGTGAAGTAATGTCTAAATCACAGTATTTTATATAAAGAAAGCGCCCCCTGTGAGTAAAATATTAACTTTTACAGTAAAATACTATATACAAGATAGATCTCCTTGAATCAATTCATATACACCACAGTTGGTCAAAAACAGACCCACAATCAGGATGTTATGGCTGAAAAACAATGTTATTTGTAAAAGAGCTCCCCCTACTGAGTAAAATATATACTATTGGAGTAAATATAATATATATATACACAGGATAGATCTCCTCAGGTCCAATCATATTTTCCAAATTTGGACCTAATTGGACCAATGGTTGAGAAAGTATGGGCCGTAAACTTTTGAAGCTTAAGCTCCCTACTAGTGTCATAAATATAAATCTGACCTTTCATATTAGAGGCCAGATTGAGATGGTTTGGACGTGAAGAAATGGTGATGAAGGTGCCTGTTAGGAGAAAAAGGGGAAGACCAAAGAGTGGATTTCAGGATATGGTGAGAGAGGACATGCAGTTGGTTGCTGTGAAAGAGGAACATGCTGTGGACAGGGCGAGAGTAAAACAGATGATTCACTGTGGCGACCACTAAAGAGAACAGCAGAAAGATGAAGTTTTGTAATCTTTTTCCCATTTATTCAACCTTGTTTTATGGGACTGGTATCCATAATGAAGTTTAGTAAATGTCATGTTTTGTATCTTAGAGCAGTGAAAAATACAGAAACGTTACAAGTGAAATAACATTATCCCTGTGTATTCATAAAA
Organism: Lophius piscatorius; assembly: GCA_009660295.1. Classification (NCBI taxonomy): domain Eukaryota; kingdom Metazoa; phylum Chordata; class Actinopteri; order Lophiiformes; family Lophiidae; genus Lophius; species Lophius piscatorius. Next base: position 11,517 of record VRLP01000653.1, read on the forward strand.
TAGTGACACATAATGAAGCGTTCCTTGAAGAATCCTTTTCTGACTAATGGCAATGGTTGCTAAAATGATTTTAATGAAACTCAACGTACAAAAGGATTACACAAACAAAAATGTAGTGAGTTTATGAAAGAAATTAGTCTGATCTGAAAGTACCCCTACGCCCACCAGCACTCTCCCTCTCGTGTTCAAGTTCATAATTCTTGTATGACCCATACATGTGGGCCTTCAGAATGCTGTCAGCATTGATGGTCACCGAATTGCTGCAACCCTTCAGCAGATGTGATAAACACACATCTTGCATTTCCGATACAGCAAAATGCTTTTATGCTTTGACAGAGCTATATGTACATGTTGCCTTTATCAGAGGGTGAATATGCCAGACTGCATTAGCGCTACTCCACCTTCTGCATGTGTTGAATATGCATCAGGCAGATGAGGGCATGTACTGTGTGGATGCAATATATGTCTTCTTTGTTTCTGACAAGTGGGGCATCCTCATCACAGTTAGGATTCCAACCACATGTCACATAATAGGCTGTTCAGCAACGCAATACTGGTAGAGACAGAGACAGGAGCCAGCAATGCTTGGTGTCCTACTTGATTTTTGAATTTGAAAGTGATTCATCATATGATGGTTGTATTCACATGTGGTAGCTAATCTCAAAGTTTTCTTCTTTTTTTTTTCAAAAAAGAAGCAAACATAAAATTAATGTAACGACATCCGCAGGGATTCTTATGTTGCAGAATTGATTAGCTTCTAAATTTGATAGTTACCTTATGGTCAGTCAATAAGCAGTGGAACGGGCACTGTTGTTAACTGTTTGAAAAACGTGAAAACAACTCACAATAGAACCTCTCACACTCTTTGAAATTACCTGTTTGCTGCAGCCTTACCAGATGCCTTGGACTCCATTTCTTTAACCTTTAGCGGAATGGGGAGGAGGATCAATGAAATTGCAATGGCTTTACTGCGACAAATTGATCTTAGGTTGTATGTGGCTGTAGTCAATAACCTGTAGATGTAACTGGGGACCAAGAGCAGGACAATCAACACAATCACATAAGGCCTCTACAGTGTGCTTTCCACCTAAGCTTTCCATTAACAGATGATTGTGTGGCTTGTGAATCGTTCAATAACAAATCTAAAGGATGCAGTAATGACAGAAGTTGCAGTGCTGCATCGGTGGAATGAAGTTTCAAAGAGCTAAATGCTATGATGCCTGTAGAAAGGACATAATATTACATTTGCTAAACTCCTTCACAAACCTGTAGTACACGTTGTTACATTTTCATAACATATTTAATGAGGAAGAGCAAGTATAAAAAACACCTGATCTGAGCCGTTTCAATCATATTTTCAATTTTCATTTACACTGGGTGCATGGTTGAAACCAATTAAGATCAATTAATTTAAGTGTTCTTATTTGTGAAATTTCAGGAATAAGTAGAGATCAAGACCCTTGCCCTTAAAAAAAGAAACATATAATAAAATTAGACTAGATTCAACCAGGTTCACTAAATCCTGTTTTGCCAGTGATAATATGGGGTGGCTTTAAGTGTTACATCTTTCATGGACATTTCTCTACCATGTGCTCTTATATCATTGGCATAGGGAAAATTAAGCTTCTTCATTGTTTCACCTGCTAAGCCTGACTCTCTCTCTTCTTTTATTTGTGTTAGATTAGCATCTTAGGATAAATCATCTTTGGTTAGTTCACACTGTACACCATTATATTTTCAAATTACTCAGCTTTATTTGACCAATGATGCATCATATATTCCATTTATCTTTAATGTATTTGAAGAAAATGAATTGGACTTAATCCCATCTGATGCCTTTAAATTCCTCCTCTCACTTCCAGTGAGTTAGACATTAATATATTCTCCTCATTATAGTCAGGCAAGGTGTGAATAGCTGGGGAAGATCACCGGGACAGGAGTAGAGCTGAAAAAAATGTTGCACAAAGTTTGATGTGTTCATCAATATTTAATGTTTTAAGGAAATATAGGTTGAAACCCAAGTTGCAAACGTTCACTTCAAAGTTAGTATCAATTACGTTTTCAGTAGGGAAGGTGTCACATGTAAAGATGGGTTTGTTCTGAAAGGCACCAAGAAAAATAAAAGTACATCATGGCAGCTTGTTTCTGTTTTCATCTGAAGCTCTAACAAAATCAGGACACTCAACTTGTTATTATGGGTTATGAGTCTCCAATTTCTTCCTCCCAACCCAGCCATTCTGCTCTTTTTGGAAAGCAGTTTGAGATAACGTTCATTGTAAATTGGCTTTATATAAAAAGAATGAATTAAAAAAAAAATAGTGTCCTTGTGAGTCACATGACTAGTCATACCCTCCACCCTTATATATGGTCTGCAATGTACGCAAAGCAAGTAAGGAACTGCATTAAAAGTTGGGGAAAGTAAATGTGCCGACGTGGAGTTCTTTTTTAGAGACGTTATCAAAGAAAGAAAATGTGCTCTCAACATGTTAATACTACCAGTCAGTGGCTACAGCAGACAAAGACATTGGGTCCATTAGTCCATCACTCTTGTTTAGATTCAAGTATTTCTGCTGTTGGTTGGAGTGCTTTGATATTTTGTACATTTATTTGTCACAAAAATGAGTGTAAGTTGGGTGCAGGAGGGTTGGTTCTAATAGTTTTGCACCTAAGGGACACCTAAAACAAACAGAATGGAGCTATGATTTAAAATTTGACTACAAGAAAGGAAAGATCTGGTTGGTCTGACTGAAAGAGCAAGTGTTCATAGTGAGTGACTTAAGAAAGAGGCTAAATCGAAACATAGAGAAGAGAGAGCGAATTGTTTATGATGACTGTAAATATGGCATGTGATATTGAATATATGTTGAGCTTCACTGTTAATTGTTCACCAGTATTGTGAATATTATACCTGCATAGCAGCAGTATTGTACCATTATCATTACAGTGTTATGTAAAGTTTTAGACCCACTCCTGATTTTATTTCAATCAGAGAAGACTGAGAATGAAAGATGAAGGATTTATTAAAGCAAATGATGTGTTATGACTGTGTTAGAAAGCGCTCAGACTCTTCGGGAAAGTGTCCCTGCCCTGAGCAGCAGCATGGAATATCACCATTTGGAATGTGGATAATGGTGGTGGTGGCTGATGACTCTGCTCAGGCTGGTGAATGAGGATGCCGATGGATCTGTAAGGAGATTGGGAGGTGGAGGCACTCGGACCAGCAGCATGAAATAACTATGAGTAGAAAATAAACCGCAATTTAAATCACCATCTTCTCAAAAAAGTTGAGATCTACCATCCAAAACCGTTTTGATTCAGGTCGGCACAGACTGCCACCAGCACAGAGTTACTTTAAAGTCATTTTGGTTAAAGTAAATCCCCCTAGAAGTGACGATGGCAACCTAAATCAGTTTGTCAGGTGATAAATCCTCTAAACATGACCTCTCATAGCTCTGATACATTTTTTTCCTTTTGCATGACACATTCTCACCAATTTGAGCCATTTAATTAATTAGACTTTTTTTTCAGCAGGCATATAATCTCAGAGTTGTAAAGTGGCTTGTTCCCTCTAATTATAATGTGATATTGTTTGTGTGAGTCCATGTTCAACAGTGGGCTTTCCCAGGTAATTATCTCTCCAGTGTGTTAAGATATTTCACAAGCTGAGCCTAATAAATATTTATGATTAAAGTCAGCAAATCTTTTGTCACCTCATGTAGAACTAATTGGAATATAACGACAGCCTTAAATGCTGTTGAATCTGGTTGGAAACCAATTAATCACAATTTCATAAGCATTATATTGCTACATTTATCACTTAGGTTAGGGTAAAATTAGTGCATTTGTAAACAAAGTTGAGGCAAACGTTTGCTCCGCTGACAGCCTGAAACGTGAACATTTCTCTCTGGTTCTTTTACTTCAGTTGCTCAGAATTAATAGAAATTCCATTAAACAAAGCCCTTTTTATGTTTTGTTACCATCCGAGGTATGTTACTTTTTTTATTACTGATTGTTAAGTAAGTCAAAAAGTTAATAGGATTGATTATGAATATGATGATTGATTCTTAACCTACAAGGAACTGGACATTTTTCTCTATTTCTTTTCATACATGGAACATTTTTTCAAATAAGGAATTACGCGATTATGGCAGTGAAGGAAAGGTCGACACTGCAAGTCAAAGCCAAGGGGGAATTTCCCAACTGTAACATCAGAAAAATTTAAAAAAAAAACTTTATCCTGCGTGAAATATCATTGTAAGCTTCAATATATTTCCAGCCCGGCATTTAATTAGCCAGTTTTCCTTAAGGTGTATGGTCAATGAAAATGTTTAAAGCTAATTATCTGGGAAAACAAAACAAAAAAAATCAATGGCATGAGTTGATGAAGGAAGGAACTCCAGAGACGATGCTGTATGTGTGGTTTAAGTCAGCAAGGACAAAGAGTTGGTCGGTAGCGTGTAGGGGAAAAATTGGATTTGAACACATGACTGCACAGAGACAGCTAGGTTACAGGAGGCCAGTGTGGGAGGAAATTTCAAGAAAAAATGCAGTGTGAAACCAAAAGGTGTAACATATCAGACTTCCTTTAGTATTTTTAATTGAAATGAAGATGATAGTGTTATTTTTCTGACAAAACTCACATAATGCACGGCTGGCATTTGTAGCTTGGAGAAGTGGTGTCAGCTGGATGTATCAACTGTTTCAAGGGAATATAAACTACAAAGCTGTGATGATTGCATGTGGGATCTTTAATGCAGTGAATCTTGATTCTTTAATGCCTAATCTGCATATTTTGTACTGAATGATTTAACACAGTCTGATTGTAGCTAGCCATTGCTTAATTGGCTGAAGAATGTTGGCTTGAGTATTAGTGTTTGGCCAGCTGTGTGATGTGTGTGGCTGTGATGGTCACGTGTACCAGGCGGAGCAGAGAGCAGGGTGTTCGTTCAGGGTCATGGTCAGGGATTCCCAACTGCACAGAAACAGAAAGGATCAAAACATTTGTTCTCTTGTGTGTGCGTGGTCCCAATCCGATGTGTGCTTCTATTCCTGAAGTTTGTTAAGTTTTTGGGAATTATAACCTTATTTTAATGAGCATATCATAACTATTAAAATATGATTAAAATATGAACTATATGATATATTCAAGTTAAATCTCCTCAAATCGATTCATATACACCAAGGTTGGACTTAAATCGGACCAACAAATTATGGTTCAATTTGTTGCTCCGATTTAGGAGGACCTACAAATTGATCCCCCTAAATCCAATCTGTTTTTTTTTTGGTCAGAAATATACAACCCATCATTTGCAGTAATTATTAGGTCATCTGAATTCTGTGAGGAAAACCTGAGAGGATAGCGTTAAAGTAGCCAACATAGGCTTTGACAAAAGCGTGGATGGGAACAGCCGTGCTTGCTAGACAAAAGAGACATTTGAAAGGAGCAGGTATCAGGTCACGGATTTTGCATAGATGAAGATAAGGACATTGAGTGCTGTTGTTGATATGTGCTGCGAACAATAGGATACTGTCAAGGATGACACCGAAAATGAGACCAGAGTTTGTCAAGGGTTGCTTTAGTGTCAACCAGAAACCCCTCAGTTTTATAACTGTTAAATTTGAGATAGACAAATATTGGAGTACAAACCAGATTGAATTTCGAAAAAGACAATCAGATAAGGAAGAGTGTTGGGAAGTTGGGATTTGCAGACATTTGCAGCTGTGTGTTATATGCGTAGCAGCGGACTGAATACCAAATTTCCTGAATATATGGCGAAGAGGCAGAGGGTAAGTGAGAAGGAACATAGGTCTCAAGATAGTGCCTTGGGGAGCACCACTGGCTGCTGGAAAGGACTGTGATTTGTGATGTTTAGTTGAATAAACGTATAACCACATAGTTATCATCTGAGCCAGTTAAGAGGGCTGTCAGTAATGCCTATTGAATAAAGGTAATGAATTACCGTGTCAAAGGCAGCCCTTGAATCAGAAAGCGGTTTGGTTAACATCCCAGAGTCAGCTGCCATCAGAAGGTTATTGGTAAATTGACCAAATCCATCTCTGTGCTGTGGAAACGAAAAATATGTTATAATATGATAAAGCACGTGAGCAGCTCCAGTAAATGTTAGATTAGAAATAGGATAGTGATTATTAACATTGTTGGGATCTCCACCATATCTCTGAAGAATTGAAGCTGCAGCTGTTTTGAGATATGAATGAGCCAAAGTCTTCATCTTCATAAAAAACTGTTGCCTCTCAGGTCCATCCTCATCTGAACGATAATCATCTGTAAGTAGAATTATTTTTCATCTCGTAGTATTACTGCCAGGAATAGGAACTAATTAAAGGTTTAGAGGGAAAAGTTAGTTTAAAGCTCTAAATGTATCGATAGAATCAGATTATATCAGACGAGAGGGTTTTTTTCTTTCCCTGAAGAAGCACCAAAGTATTGAGATAAGACTTTTATTCAATTCAGATGAATGGCGTGTAGCTAGACTACTGCTGCTTCAACACCACAAACTCTTGTAAGCACCTTGTTTACAATAAGTCAGAAAATAGCAGCATGGAATTAGCTACATCAAACAGGATAGTTGTATGCTATCTCTAATAAATACAATGATATTTTCATGCTAGAGGATGGACCTTTCCCTAGAAAAGATTTATCTCCAGAGTCCTGTGAAGTCATTTATCAGACAGATTATTGCAGATCCTGCCTTTAAACCTGTCTTCCTGCCACCTTTTTGAGCCTTTCAGGACTATGTGGGCAGGAATTGGCAGAAAAGGAAGGATCTATATTTCTCCACCAAATCATACTATGTCAATTTGTCTTTGAACAAATACATTCTAGTTTACTGCAGTTTCATTTTTATCCCATATTTCTTATACAGTATACCTAGCTGTTTCACTAAGTTGTGTTCAGGTCTCTGTGGCAAAAGGTTAGTTTGCATACGGAGTATATGTGGGTACACCATGTCACCTGGTGAACAAATGTAGTTTCTCCTAAAGTCAGGATACATACTGTCATATTTCAAACTGTTAATGTTGTTTGTTGTTAAATTCAAATTACACTGCAGAAAACACACACAACCATGTTTGTCAATTTTAGTTTGCCAAGTTATCAATTGCTGACAGGAAATTCTTTTGAAGGTATTGTTAGAAAGTAATAAAAACTTAACTTAAAACTTCAAATACGACTTAGTGTGATACTATTGAATTCAAAGCAAAGTCAGCAAAATGCAGATTTTGACCAAGCATGTCATTAAAGCAACACTGTCCGAGTAAAATGCCTGAAAATTGGTGGATATATAATTAAGAGTAGTGTGGCAGGCATTACGTTTGGATCACTGTGACATTCAGGTTGCCAGTGAAGGCGACATGGATTATGTCACTTTTATGACGGCGTTCAGATTTCGCACTGATAAATGAAGTGGCTTTGTCATTTGCGATGCAGAAATGGAATGAACCCAGAAATAGAGAGGTCTTTCAATCTTCTCTAATAAGACTGTCCTGATTACATCTAAATGTAGAGCAACATTTAGAGGACTATCAATCAAGTGGAACCATGAAAAAAGGGGGTGGAAACTAGAAAAATTATACCGAATGGCATCCCTCCCTTTAATTTCCTGTGACAGTATGCATTAGCTATCATCACCACCCTACTGCCATTAGACTGGCAAATGATTAGGACTACTTCCTCCAGCCATAGAGAGGAAGGGATCTAATGTATATTTTTCATGGTGTTTTTTCTCCCACATCCTGCCCCCGTGATGCCACCTTTGCATCTCCGCCTCTTTTAAGTGTCTTTTTAGACTTTTTCCACTCTATCAGATTCCATTCAGTTTCACTCTTTTGAGCCCGATCTGCTTCCTAGGCCCTCAGGGTGAGCCTTTAAAGAGCTGTATGTCTTTTGTTGTGTTGTCTCGCTGCTAAGTACACTGACTGTGGTCAGTCAAGCTTCAAACCAACTTAGTGTTTGAGGATTTCTATTTGAAGGATGTGGCTGCTTGTACGTGGTGTGATGTGTTTGTTTCAATTCTGGTCCTTTGCAATATTTGCAAGATGATAGCTTTTCATGGCTGTGTTGAGCCAAGAGGATTGTCTCTATTTTAAACACACACAAAGATGTTTCTGTGCACCAGAGAAAATATGTGACAATGTGAGGTATCTCTAAGATGGCCGGAGCCGTGAACTGACTGAAATACTGCTTCTCATCATTGGCAATGAGTTTTGTTCCAGTTTAAATCCCCATTGGATGCCTAATTAAGATCTGCAGCTGGCTAGCATTGTCATTTACATTTTTTTCACATACTGACTGACAAACAAAAATACCATTACATTTCAAGTCTGCCATGATGCATGTGTGAGTGTTTACACTGTATATAAGAGGTCTTTTAACACGGCATTATGGTTTATCGTCATTTATCACTGGTGTAACTAATGGGCATGATGATGGATTGCAGTTATACCATGTCTATCACTGGGTCCTTAAGTCCTCTTACTATTATATTACTCTATTGTGCTGGTAACCCATATCATCTATCTTCCCCATCCAGAAGCCCCGCTGGGTGATACACAGCACATTTACTATGACCAGGGCTATACACTGTGTCATGCTTAATGGGGACGGGCTGCCCTTTTTGACAGGGAAAATGCATGTACGGCTCTGTGCTGTTTGATGTGAGAAAGACACTTCTTTACTTTAGTTGAGTATCCACAGAATTTTGTTTCCTTGGAAAGTAACCACCACCCAATGTACAGCGCCCCCCACACTTTTCCTCCAAAAAGCCGTCACATTAAATGATTTACCTTAACAGATTTACAATTCTAAATTTATCTGTAATGTAATTTCCCCAAATTTTAAGTTTTGTTCTAAGTCCGGCGTGAGCAGACTTTATAATTAGCATTATCATTTTGACCGAAGGAGATGCAGGCGATTGACCCACTCGCTAATGAATGTAGAAACTCACCAAAAATCATTAAAATGCATCAGGAAACTAACCGGCGGAGGATAACTAGCAAGTTTAATAATTTTTCCTTGACTTGGACAAATAGGATTTGATGATCATGAAAATGTTCATCAGTGAAACAAATAGAAGAGTCATGAATAAAAAGTTCTACATCTCAGATCTCCTTCCTCTTTGAGAATGAGTACACAAAGGTTTCTGGCATATGTGATTGACCACTACAGTAATATGATATGAAAATCAAAGGCTAAATGTCATAACATCTATCATCAAGCATGTCCCGTAGTCATAATAAAGCTGTTCAAACATGAATTATTTTTCTCAGTTTAACTGACAGTGGAATGAACTTACTTCCACGTGACAATAGCAGGGACAGCAGCACACTGATTGGTTAGCAGAAGACAAGAGCTGTTTATCCTGTGGAAGAAAGGGAATTGCAGTCAGATATTATTTAAGCCCATAAAATTCACCGCACTCATGGTACAGTAGTAGACTTATGCTGAAACACTTCTCTACACACACAGAAAAAAACTTTATTCACATTTTTTTCTTTTATCCAAATGTATGGTAGGCTGTAGGAAGTATGAATAGATTAGCTCCAGCTTGGTTGCATCAGTTTTCACAAAGAAATGGCTCATAAAGCCACCTATCCAGTCCACCCACTCGAGGATTATAAAGTGTTAAGCATAGCTCTGTTTCCTAAAACTATGACCACATTTAACCCGGATCCTTTTATATCCTGCAGCAATAAACTTGTTATTTTATATCTACAAATTTCAATTGAAAGCCATATGCTGCAAACTTTAGGCTATTAAAACTTCTCTGACAGCAGTTTGTGATAAAGGCAATGAAAATGACAATGTTGATTTATTCAGCATAAAAAGACTTTTAAGTAAATTCTTTGACAAAAATTTGCAGTAAAGAATACTATAGGTCTACATTACTCTATGATACTGTGTATTTCTTCATCTTCTTCCACTCATTAGCAAGTCAGTCTAAAAGTCTGAAGAAAGATAGATCTCCTTGAATTGAGTCATAAGCACCAAAGTTAGATTAAATCAAACCAATGGTTTGGATGTTATATCCATATGTGTTCTTCACCCTTAGGGAGTCAAATATGAACTATTATAGTAAAATATGATACAAACAAGTCTATTCAAATACACCAAATTTGGGCTAAATTGGACCAATCGTTAGGAAGTAATGTCCGAAAAACAGCGTTTGTCCCATAGTGAACAGAATTAGGAACTATTAGAGTAAAATATCGAATATACAATAAAATCCCCTTAATTATAATTATATGCACATCATCTGGACTAAATCAGACCAACATTTAAGAAATTATAAAATTTTGTAGATAAAGCTCCCCCCAGTCTCAGAAATATGCCTTTCACAAAGTTCTCATCGCACTGAGATCTGTTGGATATAAAAATTGAAAATTATTAACTCAACCAATCTATGCAGGCAGACGCAGGGATGGCGATGACTGTTCCATAATATCCCCGACTTTTTGAGGATATAATCTTTCATACACCATAAAGTCAGTGTTTTAGACGAATGTTCTGATTATGTGCTAGAATTGAACTCCTTTAGTCATAACCGCTGTTACTGTGAAAAATCATCCCACTTCTGTAAAACTGTACATCTGTAACTTCTTGAACCGCTTTCTGCCGTCATTCCGATGCTGCTTTTCCTCCCTCACCTCCTCTCCTCTGCCTCCTGTGTGCTTCAGTCATTCACCTCCTCTCAAATATTATTCCCCACGCAAAGCTTTCCTTTATGACAAATATATGTTGCAGTGAGAGTTGGTGCACTCTGCACTTTGCTTCAGATTAGACGAGCACAGTGATCCGTGGGTGATACGATGAAGAGGAAGATTGCCAGACTGAATATGACAATAAGAAATAACCTGTTGTTTATGTCTCAGTAAGATCCTTGTCTTTCTCAAGGTGTTAATAAAAGGCAGGTTGTTATGTTTCAATGTTTTTTTATTTCTACTTGTGAAAGAATAACAAAACAAAAATCATTTATTAATTATATTCAACCGTTTTAACACGAGTGCCGTTGAAAGAAAAATGTTTCTTACGGTATGAAGAAAATAAATTAATGACATGGTTGTTACTAATAGCCACAGCCCTGCATTAATTATTGCGCATTATGATGAGTGCAATAGGATTGATGGATGACTTTGCTGATGCTAAATAGATTTATGTATCTAGATAGAGGGGAATATTTTGATTTAGAGGACAGACAGGTTGATTTTGATATGCAAAAAGATGATTATATGCATGGTCATATCCATATTTGGCTTATTGTGGGAAAGGAAATATGGCTCATTCACATTTGATAATAATTAATAGAATAAAACCCTTTTTACAATTGTTCTTCAGTAAAATAAAAAATATTATTGAAAGGAAACTTGGTTATTAGCTTTTGTTACAAAAAAATGTCTTGCACCTCATTAAAAGTTGAATGTGACATGCTCACTGGTGCATGTAGATGGCTTTTAGGTACGAAGGCCCAATCAACTGATGTCTATTTAATCTTTAACTGGATGAGTTCGAGGAAGCCATCTCACATACCTGCTTTCTTTCAAAGTACATGAAAATGTCTTGATATGTTTCTCGCAGGCACTAACTTGTCTCTGTTATGTATTATAAATGTGACAGTGCATTGCTGTGCTATTCACCCATCATCGGGCTGACAGGTAGGGGACATCATTATGACTGGCTTCAAAGAGAAAGGGGGAACAAAATATGTCTCGCTTTTGAAATACAATTCTGCAGGCGGTCAACCGTAATACCTCTAACACCAGTGAGCAGACACGTTTTAATCTGCGTATCCTCATCTCAAATCACTAGTCAGCTGTGGGAGATAACATTAATTGAGATGGCCAACAGCTGCCACTCAGGAATGTAATGCTGAGCTTCTCCCCCTCAAGCTTACCTGCAACACAGGGATAACCATCTGTGAGAGGAAGAGAATTGATGTGCAATGAATGACTCAGGAGCAGAAGGCAGACATAAATATCAACATAAATGACGAAGAGCTTGTATTTAACTGGGAATTAACCGCTGTGAGTATCCAACCTAAAAAATGTTCCTGAGTAATCCCATTTCTCTTGATCTCTGATAAAATCCTATTTGATAATGATTGCATTGGAAATACTTTAAGGTTTTTACCTGGAGGAATGCTATATGCAGCATTTCCAGACATAAGTAGAACACATTCACATATGATACCTTGTATAATTGCTAAAAGAAATGGGATTATTGTGGAATGATTGAAGGCCCTGCACCTCATTATTTGATTGTTAGTGTTTGAGTTTATAATTGTATTTTCCACAAAGCCAATTGCATCACATTCTACCCACCTCACTGGTATGAATACTGTGCAATGTGTATGTGCATGCATACTGCATTTTTCTTAATTTAATGATTAACTAATATTATGAATAAATAGAATACCATCTATCTTATGATAGATGTTCGGACTGGTCTAAATAGCATGTTGCTGCTGTTCTCCTCTCCTACATCTCTCTCTACATTTCTATGCTTATCGATTTTTCATCATCTGTTGTTGGGTCCGTTCTCACAGAAGCACTGGTTGTATCCTGAAAAAAAAAAGAAGGGATTTTTATGACATAGATCGGACTGTTTAGTTTCTAATGTGTATTATCGTACGGTTCTAGATCTTCTTTATTTACACTGTCTTTATTCTGTGTGAAAAATGTGTCATTTGATATCCATCTGCATCGAGCAAATACAGAAAACATTCAGGATCAGAGTTAAATAATTCATATGAATGTTATGCAGTTACCCAAGTAGCTGATACAGACTAGCAGCTAATTACAGTGTTCAATACTTGAGACAGAGAGAGTAAACAAGAAGTGCATGAGAAAATCAGAAAATGTATATAATAAAAAAAGTAGGAAAAGAAAATCAATATTTGCCATTACATTTTGAGAATGTGACAGGCAAACACAAATAAATATACAGATTTGAAATATTGATGTTTTATTATGATCATTGGTTTTGCCTACCTAAAAACGTATAGGACAATTAGGACAAGAGATTTTTAACAACATGCCCTTCAGAAAGACAAACAGAAATGTAGCGTTTCTATATCATGAAATCACAAAAGATGTTATCTTTTATTGCACATCACAAAACAGCATTTCAGGGCCACAGTCTATCAGAGATCGAGGCCCCCTCATGGTGAAGCTGTGGGAGAAATTAGCAGGGAGAAATTACTTTTTCTTAACCATAAAACCACAGAGAGCAGACACTCATATGGAATAATGTCCTGGATATATTGTTGATTATGGCAAAATGTTTCAGTGCCAAAAACGTTCTGCGCTCAAATCTAAATGGGAACCTTTGGCCTTTCTATGTGTAGTTTGCTGGGTCTCACTGTGTTTGGGTGGGTGCTCACTGGGTACTTCACCGCACTCTGTGACTTTCTCTCTCTCTCACAGTCCAAAAATATTCCGTTTAGGTGACTCTAAATTGTCAGCATGTATGAAAATGAGTGTGAATGGGTGTATATCTGAATTTGACGGCCCTTTGATGGCAAACTGTACCTTGCTTCTTACCCAGGAGGCTAAAGCCCCCTGTCCAAAACCCAGAACAGGAAAAGTGTTTGCAGAAAATGACAGAATTAATTTATTTTCCTTATTTTTTCCAATTTCAATAGAGACTAGAGGCCACAGGCGACATAAACCAGTTTCTGACTACAGGGATATCATGGAGTGAATCAAGCTCAGACCTTCACATATGAAGGCAAATAAAAAAAAGAAAAAAAAAAGCTTGATAGATCTTGGATCCAGGTCCACTTATCCAGTACTACAGCTTAATATTTGTCACATGTTACCATAAACTCACAGCTCAGCATTTGCTCATACAATTATCAGTTTTAATAAGTAATTAAATTCCTTGTAAAATCCTGTAAACGAACAGAATCACTTACAACGTACATTAAAACAGAGGCAGGGTACCAAAGATGATATCTCTATCATAGTAACTCCCTCCCCTTAAAACGTGTCATTGTATTTTCCGCGAGTCAACCCAACATGAATATTTACCCTCAATATCTCATCATACTTAAATGTTTAATTACCTTTAGTTAAGGTTTTGCGGTATCTCTATGAAGGTTGTTTTTATCAGCCCTGAACCTGTCTGTTCTCTGGTAATTCTGTTCTCCCCAGAATGTTAATCTCAGGACACTGGTCTCTGACTGTGTCTTAATAGGGGATTCTTAACTGTGACCGTGGCAGGGACCTCTGATTTTACAGTTCTGTTAGCCTGCATTACAGCCTTTCTAATAACTCTCACTTGCAACAGACACTCACTGTATATGTTTTGAGGTGAAATGCCAGCTGTGCAGCTTGGTAACAATTAAATTAACCGAGGATTTCACAGTGAAGTGCCTTCTCTGGCAGTGCACCACATGTGAATTATCCTGCACTCACTGGTGGCATTTCAATGATTTTATGGGCATGTCATCTGAAGGAAAATTAGATTTTAGTTCATCACATGATAGAAATTTTTGGGCCCTCAACACACCAGTCTGACAGTCATCCATTGCCTGGACTGTCATTGAGTTGTAGTGTGTCCAACACCATTGGTACGAGCCGGTCCTTATTGGCAATTGATATGCCTTGTAGCTTTTTGGTGGAGCACATTGAATCAGTATGAATTCATGGTAAGACAAAAAGTTCTTCATTGGTTGTTTGGGATAAACTCAATCAGTGCATGAGAAAAGAAATATAAGAAAGCAAAACAACTACTGCAGTCAAGAGGGCCAAATACGGGCAACTTTACCGAAGGTACATCCTAGTTGCCTGAGAGAAATCAAGGAGAAACCGAATGGATGTAGTAGTTATGCTCTCTCTCTGAAGAAATATCCAGTTCCTATCTTCCATCTTAAGGCAAAGTAAGATTGTGTCTTGTGTCTTTTTCTTCATCTTCAGAGGATCCCTAAAACGATTGGTGAGGAAAAATATACTGTTGCTTATCCAGTGAATTGCGGATTGTTGCCTTGGCCAGTAAAAGGAACAATCAATTGGTCGGCCGGTACCTTCTCTGGTAACTCTTGTCACTGTGGAAAGGCCTTGTAGATAAGTGTGGGTTGAGTCTTACAGTTTTGTTGATGACATAGAGGATAAGATGAAGGGGATTCTCTGGCTTTCATCAAAAGGCGAAAAGGAGTTTAGTGTTGACATCAGATGTTATATAATAATCATAATAATACATTATATCTATAACGCACTTTACATTTGGATCAAATCTCAAAGTGCCACAAGGTAAAAGCAGATAAAAGCATTTATAAAAAATACATAATAATAATAATAATATAAACCTATGACCAAAAAGCAGCAATGTTAATCAAAAGTTATAGTTTCTGCTAAAAAGGAGGGATATAAGTATATAGCTTTACACCAAGGGTGAAGCAAATGCTTTGGGGATGTCACCATGATGATGCAGTTTCATTAGAATCTGCTTAAGCTTTACCAGCCATGAAATCTATTTGAATGACTCACTTGACTTATCTGCATTTTATTAGCTATATATTGCTAGCATTACCACGTCTCCCTTTTCCTCCATTTATGTACTGAGATCTAATACATACGCTATATACTCTATGCGGATCAGAACTTCCTGGATCGTTTTCTAATCTGGATCATATTGCTCTAATTGGAGGATCGTCAATTAGTTTCCTTACATGTATTTTTTATTTTCATTTGCATAACATCCCTTGAGGACAGACAAACATAGGTGATCACTTACCCCCCGTTAACTCTCATGGGTGGAGGCAATGATATAATTGGTTAACGTAGAGAATGTCAACAAAATCCCAGAAGAGGCCCGTTTTAGTTTGCATCAGAGTAGAGCTGTGTTTTGTTGTGGGTAGTTTGTGTTTACATCTGTCAATTGCATTAACCATAATCATTGTTGGAGCAATTTAAATGATTTTGTGACAGTCATCAATGTGATGGTTTTCACTTAATTAAGACACATACAGGCTAAACATAAATGGGCCCCTGACACTGTGCATGTTCCACATATGGTAGCTGATTAAAAATAACTTACCACACAACTAACCTACAATAATACAGTGGTATAGGTTTCATACAAACTTAAGAACATATTGCTTTACATTTTATGGTTTAATAACTTAAATAAAATGTGAAAAAAATAGAAATTGAATGATTTTTCTTTGACATCCATTATCTATTTCATTGTTCCTATTGCTTTCTGTCAGTGCCTGCAATGAGCATATTTAAAAAAAAAAAAAAGTACTGCATTATTTTAAAGTGTGGCGGTCCCAGCAGGAGCAGAGGAAATGAATGAAGCGCTTTCTTCCCGTGTTATACTGACGCACGCACAGCATACCTAGCATGCCCTGACATTTCCAAGCACATGTCCTAAATGACAACTTCGAAATCTTATCTTAACGGTCAACAAAATCATTCCAGTATTTCCAACTGCTGAGGCCTTCAGTCTGAAAGATGCTTGCCCCAGCAGAGGCCTTTCACCCAGGGACCACAGTGGAGAAATCTGATTGGATAAAAATACAAATCTTTCTTATATGAGCTCACTGGAAGCAGCCGCAGAGAGAAGCAATGAAATAAAAATGCATGTAGTCTCAATTAAAATGTTTTTTAAACTATTTTCTTATTTTTCATTTTATGACAATGTCAAGCAGACAGACAGAGAATGCCCTACTGGCCCTGCTATACCTTATTATCATCATCATCTCAGACATCTTAAAACAGACACGTCAGAATCATGCTCCTGTATTATATGTAAGAAAATAATTATTCTAGACTTCATAAAATCCCCTCTCTCCGTTGTGTAAATCTTGACTGACTTTTTGCAGGATGAGTGATTACATCTGCAGGCCTCATCTCACCCATGCGTTGGCTGCTTCCTCGGAAAATTAAAGGCCTGAAGAGATATCAGCCTAAAACCTCAACACCTTTCCATCCACTTTATATTCTCCTACCCTGATTGTTAGGTGCTGATTTAATTATCCGGACTGACTGGCTGCCAGCTGGGTATTTGACTTTGTCTCCTCTGCCCTCTTTCAACAGTGCAGTTTTTTGCCAGAGCCAAGTGGCAGTTACTTTGCCTTTTGCTTCATGATTGTCAGCGAGCAGAGACACGCCGTGTCAATATCTCTTAGTCCAAAGCAGATTTGCATCTAAAGGGCAGCACTGTGAGCTGGGGGATTAATCAATTTTATTTGACGTTAATTTATACAGAGTAAATAATGAACTGGTCTTCCTGTATTAAACATTAACAGAAAAATCATTGAGCAGAGGGGCATGATGGGTTCAGGTCAGGGTTTTCTTTGGCTTGCTACACGCTTTGCAAGTTACTCAGAGTGGTGGACTCCAGGTAGACTGACGGGTCCCTGAAAGAGCTGCATGAGGCAATAAAGCATGAGCAATAGGTCCCATGCAGAGCCACTCCCTTCTTCATATTTTGTTTAATTCCTACATCAATAACACGCAGAAGCTATATGCTGAAGCTTCTTACACTTGTAGTGTCAAGAGTATCATATTCATATCTAAAAAAGACAAAGCATCCCGTAAAAGGATATTTTACAAAAGGTGTATATGCTACTATTACGGCCCTCCCATAATGTCAGTTGAGAAATAAAAATCCATCTATAAATCTGTAGACCGTGGGAATTGTGATCAACTCTTTTATCTTTTTTTCTTTTGGACTAAGATCAATACTTAAATGAATTGTTAGCTGCAGCTCTGAAAGCGATACATGCAATTTTATTGAGAGGTTATTGTATTATTTATATATTGATAGAGACAGATCTTTTTTTACACAGAAGTCAATGTTAACAAAACCAGACTATTAGATAAAGCCTATTTGTAATTGTGTGCATGTAAATGCAAAGGCAAATATGTGAAAATAAGTTTTCTCAACTGACACTAGGTGACCTCCGTAGACTATCAATCTAAAAAATTTTTTATAGCATTAAGAAGATAAGAAATGTATGTTGGAACAAATGAATAGATATGGTGCTTTTAGTAGCAAATAAGGATTGATGTCAGACACAGCTACTAGATAGTGTCACTAAACAGCTACTAGATAGTGTCACTAAACAGCTACTAGATAGTGTCACTAAACAGCTTTCTTGTGTTCCACTTCGACATGTCACAGCAGTAAAGTGTAGTAAAGATCTCCTCCATTTAAATGCCTCATGACATGCACCAAAGCAGTGTCTACAATTCCAATATACATCAGTCAGAGATTCCTCCACATATCTTATTATATCCATGAAGCGTCAGGGATATTATGGAATCGGCATTGCCGCCACCGCCAGATCTTTGTTTGCATGATAAGTCAAAAACTGCTTAATGAACTTTTGATATGTCCTTGGCAAGTGATCTCTGTGGATTGGATTTCTCTGATAGATCAGCGCAGAACTTAAAAATATGTCTCTATATGTCAACATAGCTTTGATAGTGGAAATATGTGCAATAAAATGAAGGAACTTTCACACAGTGGAAATGTAGTATTAATAGTATATGTAACTGTGGTTTCAAATGTTAAGCTAAGAGACTTTGACCTTTCCTTTGCATAAGGGTTTTTCTTTTACAGGTGTTTAAGATTCATGGCAGGATTGCAAAATGCACTGATACCAGACTGAAGGCTTTGCAGAAACACTGCTGCCTCTACAGTCACGTAGGAATAATAGGCTTATTTCACACAATCCCTGAAAAATAATATATATATATATATATATATATATATATATATATATAAATAAATAATAAGTTTAGTTGGTATAGATACCAACACAGGTACCCATGACTGAACGTTCCAGCAGATTTCCACAGTTTCCACAAAGTGAATCACTGAGGTTATGCTTGCTGACGTAGGCATGTTATCAGAGACAACTTTCCATCAAATACACTGTTATTTTAAGCATCCACAGGTTAGTGCAGAAAATCACTTATTGTGGGATTGATAAAAATTTTCCTAGCAAGTAAACAAAGTCCACCTGGTATTTTTGGAGTCAAAAGTCTCCATATCTTGGGTTTCTTAAAATTGAAAGTGTCTGGCTCTAGTGCAGATTTGGATAGAGGCATTCGTTGGAATTCTCCTCCTGATTCAAAGCCATACAGTGTGGATACCAGAGTTCTTGTACCATAAGTACTGCTTACACATAGGAACTGTCCGCTTGCGGCTGTGCCAACTGGGAAAAAATATCTATTGAAAATGTATCATAGCTGCAACACTACAATAAGTTTGCTCTATAATCCTGAAAAAATGCAAATCAAAATATTTCAGAAACTTTCTTCTATGCATGCCAAGGCTGACACATCCAGCAAAATTATCTATTGGTCTGTTGTCCCCACTGGCCCCAGCCTGAAGGCCAGCTGGTGGCAGCTCCAGATAGTTCTCGATTTGTGCTCCCAGAGCCACACAACATGGTCGGTATTACAGGCTTGAAACAAATTAATTTGGATGAGTTGGCGAAGAAAACCGAAGTTCCCAAAGACATCAGTAACATAAATGAAGCAGAGCAAACATCAAATTCACTGGCAGACTGCCAAACAGGTCACATCCTGGTGACAACAGTGGTAGTTTTAGCACTTTGAAATTTGATCCAAATGTGAAGTGTGTCATAAATTAAATGTATTATTATTATTATTATTATTAGTAGTTGTCCAGGAGTTAGAGCTATCTCCTTCCACCCTTCCTGTAGAACATTTTCTTGACCCGTTTCATCAAGGATGTAGCACCGGGATGTCAGAGTGATAAATGGGTCTGGTTACAGGCCAGAAGAGGAACTGCCTCTACTACATGTGAACAGACCATATCAGATCCTTTTTTGTAGCCAGAGGGGCTTGTAGCTGCTTGTGAGATATCGGTGATTTTTTCTTTACCATTTATCAAGAGAGAGGCCATCGTTTAGGAAGCTATATTATTTTCCTACTCAGTATAAAGCTGTTACATAGTGTGTTTGACTTAATGTATGTCAGGCAATATTTAATAAACACCGTTTTAACACATGTATTTTCAGATCTACAGTGATACCTCCGTTTTCGAGTGCCTTGCTTTATGAGTATTTTGATTTTACGAGCAAAGATTCGTCAAAAAATGTGCCTTGCTTTACGAGTAGCGATATGATTTACGAGGATTTTTTTTTTTTGCTCGATTCAAGGATTTTCCCCAATACGAACAAGCGAGCAGAGTTTAGGACCCAGGTGCAGACAGAAGATAGATGCAGAGCAGGTGCAGTTAAAATATTTAATTCAAGTACAAAATCCATATCTACAGGTAGGCAGGGGTCAAAACCAGGTGAGCAGTCCAATAAGGAAAACAATCCAATATTCGAAAACACAGAGTCCAAAAAACAATTCAATTTAAAAAAAACATGAAAAAACCACAAGAAAGAAACAAGGAAAAACTTACACAAGGAAACACTCAAAGCTGCCTGGGACGCGTGATGTCAAGACATCAACGATGACCAGGCACAGGAGGAAAGATGAGCACAGACTATATACACTGAGGTAATGAGACACAGCTGGAGGGGAAACACAGTTGAACATGATAAACAATCACACAAGATGATTACAGAAGCAATACTGGAAAAGACAGACACAGAGAGGGAAAAGGAACACAAGTCAAACACACAAAGACTACACTGAGAAAGGAATAAATGAATGAAGAACATTAAACAGATAAACACACTAAAAAAGCAAAATAAAGGAAACATGACAGGAGGTGTTAAACTAACTAAACAACATACATAACACTTTCAAAATAAAACAGGAACACGGACCAGAACGATGACGAACCGTAACGATAAAACAATACTAAATAAACGGAGTCATGACATCGCCTGCCGGCACTTAAGCTGAAACACAATTGAGCATCCTGATACATTCCTCAGATTTATGATTAGCCTAACTTACTAACAATAATTCCTGTGGAAATGAATTATACTTCAAATCATTTCTCAGTAGCATAGAAATACCAGCTGTTGATGAAAAAATAAAAATGGACTTAGTAAAGCATAGGAGTAATACACAAGAGCCCACATGGACTCTTGTAATGACAAATAACAAGGACCTGATAGTGAGTTATGAAATAACTAGACTGCATACACCAGCTCCAAAAGACTACTTTTTACAAATTAAGCACTTATCTCTTAAAACGAAGAAAATTTAACTCTGTCTTAAAGGCAACCCATAACTTATACATGACATGCCAACCTAACCACTTTTAATTTGAGAAAGTAACTTTTAAACTATAGTAACCTCATTTTTCTCACATTTAAATGCATACTGATGTCTAGTTGTGCTTATGTACTTCAACTCTTTTGATATAACATGTTGAACTAAAGTATGTATTAATAAGGGAACTAACTGAGGGATCAATTGTGTTGTATTTTTTTTGTACCTTTATTTTCAGTTGCTTTTTCGGTTGTTTATCTGTTTGCTTTCAGGTTAAAAATACAAAAAATGTTTCGAGTTTTTTTTCTTAACTATGATGCAATGTCCTAAAAAAAAACAAGTTTTAAAATACACACTGTGTGCTCGATTTTACAATATTAAATGAAATTTCATTCAAGAGCGTGAATAAAAAAGGCACATGTGGTATTTAATATTTTTTTCAGCTCACTTTATAAATGTTCAAAACCTTGTTTGCGGTACCATAAAAAAAACTTCACAAATCTCTGTAAGTGTTTTGTTGACCTGAACAGAAAGGAGGTAAAAAAGAAGAACTAAGAAGGTTACACAACACCTCCCATGCCTCCCACCCCTCCCTGATGTCCTCTCAAGGCTGACCATTACTGACCCAGATGGACTGTCTCCGCTTAATAGCCCCTCTAGTTTTCGATCAGCAGGGAGTGACCAGGACACACAAGGCAAGGTTAACTGAGGTTAACTTGGGAGTATTTCCATTGGGATTTACTTTTAGGACCAGAAAGAACTTCAAGCACCTCAATTAAGGGATGAACTACGTATGCCAATGTACAGTCCTATCCCAATCCAACAAAAGGTCCAAAAGAATATAAAGTTGTTTGGAGGTAAATAGATTGCATAGCGAGAGGTTAGTCTTTGTTTCCTTCAGCAGCCCCGGTGCTTAAGGGATTGATTATGGCTCCCGTCAGACCTGTGTTTGCACACTCTCTGATCCTTTAATAGAAGAGAAGGTGGCTGGAGAAAAAAAGGAAACCCACAGCATTTAGCTTGAGTGCTTGTAAGTGAAAGAAGAAAAGGAAGGAAAATTCAGTGGAGAAGATGAATAACCTTTGCTCTTCAGACACTCAGGTCATCTAAATAAGGAAAGCCCATCTAAGTATCTATCCTTTGGATTTCATTAATTGAGTGAAGAGTGTTCCCTTTTCAAACTGTAAAATATGAATCAAATTTTAAATATACTTTTTTGTTCTTTACTTTTGCTTTCACACTAAGCTCCAACTTTTCTGCCTGTGAGGCTTAACATTCTTAAAGGAGACTTTTTCTTCAAACAGAAACATAGTTTTCATATGACTCACTAATTAGCTGTCAGGACTTCTTACTCCAACAAAATTACTCCCATTCATTCTCCATTTGCACATTTCATACATATTTTAAAACACTTGGCATGGCTGCTTACTTGTACAGAATTGGGAGGATGGCAAGGAGGTTGTCTAAATTACACAGTCAAGTATTCAGCTTAACTGAAGTTATCCTCTTTGAAATGTGGAATACAAATATGTGCACTATGGGGCAACGTATTCAACCATTAAACAGATGCTTAATGTTTTGCTGCATCATCGTGCTGTTACATACTGTCAGCTGACAGAAAAATTGCTAAGAGGGCTCCAGATCCAGCTTTACAACATGCTGCACTAGTTGCAGCTCAGTTTAAGTGCATATGATTATTTAATGTTTCGATCAAAAATTTAAACAGTGGAATGAAGGAGATCAAAATGATGTAATCATGATTGAGCTGCAGTGACTTCGAAGCCACTCAGACAGCAGTTTGACTTTCTAACACACCTCATCCTCCCCATCCACCCCTTACATATATATTATTGTTTAAACAAAGAGTAGGGCATATGTTTGGGGAAATAACGTTGAAACTGTAGGTTTCAATCAGAAGTCATAAACTTAAAACAACTCTAACCTTTGGATAAGAGTTGAACACTGTAGACTTCTAAGAGAACGAATAAAAGATTAAAACAATTTCATATAAGGAAACATTATTGTTAACTTATAGAGCTGAGTGCCGATTCAACACCTCGGCCCTGTCAGTGTTCTTTTTTATGTATTTTATCACTTTCTTCCTGTTTTTATTCACCATTAAGTGCATACATATAAGGAATGCATAAAGATTTACTTACATGAGCCCATACAACTAGTTTTTTGTTTCTGTTTTGTTTTAAAAAAAAAAAACTTTTAAAGCTGACCATAACAAATTTTGACCATAACAAATACTCAGATGAAACTACTAAGTTTATTAGTAATGCCCTTTTCAGTCAATGAATCTCAAAGTGCTATAGGGTAAAAAAAAACAAACAAACAGGAAATCACAATCATTCTATCTAGTAAAGAAAGGGAAAAGCACAAATCTACACAAAAACGTAACCATATTTAAAAAGGTAGTGTTGTAACATATTCCACAACGACAACAAAAACATATATATATATATATATATAAATATATAAATTTTCCTCCTCACCAGTGTTACTGTTGAAGATGTGATCCAGAGCATCATGCTGCCACGGAACATACTGTGATCGAGGGCTGAAAAAGCTTTATATATCCGACCTGTGAGACCTATATGTTGAGGTTGTTATTGAGAATTGCCAAAAAGTGCGAATGGGAATGTGCTTGAACTCTTTTTTTATACACCGTTTGTAGCCTTACCCATTCTAATCAGTGGCCGTTTTTAACTGGGAACAAGTGTGTATGTTCAATAAAATCCCAAAATGTAATACAAATTTTCAAAAATTATTTTGTGCGTTCGGATGCCAGGTGTGACCAAAGTCATGGAACCTTAGAGCAAACAAATTAAATTATTTAAATTACTTGAGAGTAAATCGGTGAGATTTGACGGAAGCACACAAGAAGGGTTGAAGCATCATCACTAGTTTTTGGCCCTGTCAGTGGGAGGTTTGCCTTAATGGCACCATGCCAGGCCACAACGCTCTGACCAGCTCTTCATTGCCAGATGTATCCAGTGTTAGGTTGTGCTCCCCAAGGAAACAGTTTCTACTGGAGGTTGCAGGGGCATCTCTTCACTTTTCAGAAGTTTTATTTTTATCCATCCCAGCTCATCACATAAGGATGCTGTCACCTCCTAGAGTTTCTCGTCTAAATCCACAAGGTACCCATAGGTGTCTGTAGCTGACATGCAAAGCCTTACTGCCACACTGTCTTCCTACCACACAACAGGAAACACACTATTACTTCACTTCAAAACTATGTACTTAGATGTTGACTTAACATGATTAAAGCATAAAATTAAGTGGTTAGGATTAGGATATGGTCAGTGGCATTTGTTTAGTTTCACTCGGCACATGAATCCGTCTCCTGGGTAAAAGTGTGTGTGATACCACTGAACCATGTCCGATTGACATTTTTGTAAAATATGTTGCATTTTTCTCCTGCTCCTCTGACTCTCTATTTTCCTACTGACATGGACATTGGAGGTAAACGCCCTTACACTTATTTATCTCTACCCACATAACTACTTCTCATGTCTATCTATGGGAAAGTACCAGAAATAGCATCTTTAAAAAGCGAGGGATAACGAAAACATCTGCAACGAAAAACATTTTAAAATCCAACATGTTACCAAAACCAAACAAACTGTTCCAGCTACTGTAAGTACTGGACAGCACTTCAGTTCACAAACATCTGCCAATGCAGCTCAGTTTAGCCAAATCAGTTTGACTATCACATTGCTATAATCATTACTATCATTCATTTGACAATTATTCAACAGAAACACTAAATCTATTTCACTGATTGTTGTGTTCTTCAGGAGTTAGCTCAGAAACTTAAGCGCTGAATCAGCATTATTATTTGTTATCACACGGTGACAATGGCTCAATTGGTAGAGTGTTCGTCCACTTATCTGAAGGACAGTGGTTCGACCCCTGGCCACTACCATCCACATGTCGAAATGTCCTTGAGCAAGACACTGAACCCCGATTTGATCCCAATGGCTGAACCATTGGTGTGTGAATGATTACTGCTCCTGATCAGCAACTGGTGTCTTGCATGGGAGTGTCTATTGTCACTGCATGAATGTTTGTGTGAATGAGTTGTGCATTTATCTAAGCATCATAGTTCCCATGTGCAAATTTATTTCTGCCAAAACCATTATATCCAATCAAATATATTCTTCCCAAGGTTATCAAATAGATGATGTATCAATGTATTTGAGTACTGGTTTCAGACTCCTCTCCAGAGCGTGGGTTCATTTAACTGGGTTCTGTTTATGAAATACTGTGTGGTTCAACATAATCTATTTTCCATACACCCCTATGCATTATATTAAGCTATAATGGTCTTTCAATACGCAACCAATCCTTTCCATTATATGAACATGAGGAAATGAATCAGGTGCTTTAACTACAGACATAAACACAAAAAAACTGGAATACCAGCCAGCAAAAAGAACCGCATCAAGTAAACTACCTATAATTTGTCACAGCTGATGATAGGTCTGCATTCATTCTTTGTCAGCACCGGCATTTGTAATTTAAAATAACTTTAATTATGTCCAGTTGAAGGGTGTTGTTGTTGGGTGCAGGGATCTGAAGAAAAAGGAAAATAAGCAGGAAAATGACAAAATACTGTCATTCTACTACAATGGTTTTGACATTTTACACCAATCCACATGTCTCACTACCATTGACTGCACAGGACATGTGTCCCCTGGGTGTCTTGTTCCTGTGAACTTATGTTTCATAACTGTTTTCTCTCATAAACCTGGGACATTTGACTTTTTCATCTGACTCGCATATAAGTTAGGCAAACCAGCCAATCTTCCAATGTGTTCACGTAAGTCTTAATAATAACCTCAGCTCATTAAACCCGTCCACCTAACTACCATTCAGAAGCACACACTAATTTTGGAGTGTAATTGAGGTTGCTGTGTCAGTGGCTTGGTGGTGAGGAGCACTGTACCAGAGGAGTAATTGTGCAAACCAGTGAAAAGGGGAGCGAGGCTTAGACAACCATCCGCACAGTTTCTTGGCTGCCATCCAATTATCCAGCCTCCACTACCTCCTGAACTCCAATTATGGCCAGCTGGTCAAAGTGGCTGTCACCCCTCCCTGCCTCCCACAACTGGAAGCAAGAAATGGCAAATTCAAAGAAAATGTATGATGCCCTCTGGGGCCTCAATGTGTCAAAATGTACTGGGTGTGTGGGAGAGGAGGAAGAGAGAGGGTGGTGATGTTATGAGCACATTTAAAAATATAGCTGACCATTGTTTATTTAAGAGAATCTATTGGTTCAACAATAAAGAAAAGAGAAAATGCATAATTACTGGAATGTCACAGGGATGCATTCATTAAGCGCTGACTGTGTTGCTTTTTGTGTTACGTTGCTTAATTTCAGATAGAAATACAGTACATTGCGTTCCTTCACTTTTACCTTTGGATAAAGTTAATTTAAAGATCATAACCATATCCCTTAGAAGTTGAGGATTGATGGAATCGCCATCGCAATGCAGCAGATCCTTCATGTTAATGCGATAACTCAAAAATGGATGGATCGTTTTAAAATTCTGTACCCGAATAGACCTTAGTGTGAGGAAGAACTGCATTGATTTGGGAATGGTCGGTTATATCGTTTCAAAACTAGTGTGAGCTTTATCCTCAAATTATTTGGGTAATATTTCTCGACAGTTTGTCCAATTTAGTCCAAATTTGGTTCTGGACTCATGGAGATCTATCTTGAATATATTCTATTCTAATATTTCATATTTTATCCACTAGTTGCAGTATTTTATGGAAAACATTGTTATCCGACATAATTCCTAAAAGTTGGTGTGATTTAGTACAAATTTGGTGCATGTGAATCGACTCCTCGATTCGATTCATATGCCTTGTAGATCCCATATTTTAATCAGGGTGATTACTTGAACAATGCAGGGTTTTGGGGGCTTTTCAGGGATATACCCTTGCTGTCAAGTCCTTGGAGAGATTGTGATCGGAGGGGATTTTGCCCGGAACAGCAGCAGGTAAATCTCCCTTTTGAGTCTGATTCTTGGTGGCGGTAGCGGCTGATGATTCTTCTGTGACTGAATGAAGGCTGAGGATGATAGCTTTGTGAAGCTAGGCAGAGATTGGGAGGTGGGAGTCCTTTTGAACTAGCAGCATGAAAGAACTCGACAAATGGCGAGAATCATATTTTGACAATGATTTTAACAATTAAAAGACAGCAGCAAGATGATGATGGTGTGTTACTGTGGAAAGATGCAACAAGATCATAGATAAATCACTATAAATGTTAATAAAATGTAGTAGTACTGCTTAATGTTTTAGAATTCTCAGCTATATTATAGTCCGCAAATAATGAAAACTATGATATCCTCACATTTTTTGTGCATACCATTACATTGACACAATAAAGAGTAAGACTTATAGCCAGGGTAAATAACGGTTTTCATGCATAAATTCATAAGGTTATGAGGGGAACGGATGACTCAGACACTAGACAGTTGCAGCAGAGGAGCACAGGGGAACAAGGGCCGAAGGGTAAACTGTGTCCAGGCCATGAGTATACTGTAAAACACCTGCGCCATTATATAATTCTAGAGGCTCTAACTGAATTTTAGAAATACAGCATGTTATAGAGGTCATTACTGTATTTTTGTATCGTAATTTAGATATTGACCTAATTTATCCCATATTTAATGATATAAAATGTAACTGTCATAGGACTACTAAAATGGTAAACGACTAGTTCTTTTTATATTGCCTTTATACTGTAGTATAAGGGCGACCGAGCATTTACCCTCTATCACACAGAGACTACCATGCAATGCACCGGAGAGCGATGTACATTCACACAACCACTTACACACTGATGGAACAAGTAGACTACTGGGGATCAAACCACTGACCTCTCAATAATGGCATGACCGCGCTACCTCCTGAGCTACAGCAGCCCCTACAACACCATTCGATTACTACTACTGTTATAATGAGAAAACATAACAAATACACTGACAAAAATTCATTGTGTACCATTTCCCAAAGTGTTGACACTAAAAGTAGAGTGATTGTCTACAGTAACTGGAAAAACTCAATTTGTGAGATGCTCCTATGTGCAGTTATGTTTGTTTTTTTTATTCTGACTTTATTCTCATTAGTCTGACTTTATTCCTAATAGTTCTGACTATAAACTCAGAATCTCGACTTTAAACTCTGACTTCATTGTCAGTATTCTGTCTTTAAACTCAGAATTCCAAAACATTAATATTGTAGCCCTATTCTGAGTTTAGAATCAGAATCCTGACTTTAAACTCAGAATTCTGAGATTATAGTCAGAAGTCTTAGTTTAAAGTGAGAGGTCTGAAAATAAAGTTAAAATTTTGACCTTAAAGTCAGAATTCAACCCTAAAAGTCAGAAATAAAACAAAAAAATGCAGGTAGCCATATGTTGCTACGTGCATTTTTGGTGCAGCTGGAGCAGTCTTACCGAATGTAACCAATCAAACTAAACATTATAGGCACCGACAGTATTGATCATCTCATTATCTCACAACAGCACCTGTCAGTGGTATATAAGTCAGCAAGTGAACACTTTGTCTTCGAACATGATGATTTGATAGCAGAAAAGAGCTAGAAGGGTAACAGCATCTATCTCTTTATCTCATCGGTCAATCTCATTTGTCTATTTATAGTCCACGTCAGGCAGGAGTGGGAAAAGGGGGCAGGTGGGATGGTGAGGATGCAAGGAGTAGAGTTTGAGCAGGTGCAGGAGTTTAAATACTTTAGGTCAACTGTTCAGAGCAACGGGGTGTGTGGAAAATAGGTGAAGAAGTCAATGCAGGCAGGAAGGAGAGGAGTGTCAGAAGTTATCTGTGAAAGACGAGTAGCAGCAAGAGTGAAGGGAAAGGTTTACAAGATGGTGGTGAGAGCAGATCTGCTGGATGGTTTAGAGATGGTAGCTCTGATCAAAAGATAGGACGAAGAGCTGGATATGGCCAAGGATGGAGAGGATTATAAACAAACACATCAGAGGGATAGCCATGGTAAAACATATTTTGGATAAATTCAGAGAGGCCAGATTGAGATGGTTTGGACATGTGAAAAGGAAGGGATAGTGGATATATTGATAGAAGGATACTTGCGATGGAGCTGCCAGGCAATACAAAAATGGGAAGACCAAATAGGAGGTTTCTGGATGTGGCGAGAGAGGACATGCAGTTGGTTGGTATAACAGAGGAAGATGCATAGGACAGGGCAAGATGGAAAATGTTGATCTGCTGTGGCGACCCCTTAGGGAACAGAGGAAAGAAGAAGAAAAAGGGGCACAGCATCTTCCAAACTGCAGGTATTGTTGGTGTTCCCAGTTTGCTTTGGTTTGAAGCTACCAAACTAGTCCAGCAATAAGGTCATGGGTGCCCAAGGCTTATTGATGTGTGTGGGAATTGAAGGTTAGTCCACAATATCTGATCACACAAAAGCAACAGGAACACAAATTACTGAAAAAGTTAATGTTTGTTCTGATAGAGGAAGAGGGTGAGGTAAAGGTGTTGGAGCTCACAGTGCATCAGGGAAAACGTTGACCTAGACAATATTAGGCAGGTATATGTGATCCTTTACAGTGTTGCAATGTTTTCTGGTTGTTTTTTCTCCTTCTTCATCCACCCACTGTGGGTTTTATTTGTCCTTTGGGGCTCACAACCGTGACAATATTTCAGTTGCTGATGTATTTCCCAGTTTCCACTTGTGTCAAAACTGATGCTTTTACTCCCATTTTATACATAGCAAAGCACCCTGCAATCGACAGAAAACCTAAGGTTTATGAGACATTATTCAAAACAGGTTTTGGTAATGACTGCAATATGGAATGAATCTGCTTGGCCTCAATCTGAGCAAATGAGATTTTTATGAAGCTCTGACTCTGGTCATTGCTTTTGAGGGTTCTTTTAAGTGGTTAAAGTGTAGATTGAGCTGAGGCTGTTGTAGTGTTATTGGCCATCCCAATTCCCACTTCGGGGCCTTTCAAATTTGTGTGTGTGTGTCTGTGTTTGCTAGAAAGAGGAGATGTTCATAAAGAATTCCTACATAGGGCTATAAATGTGAATAGTACTTTGCGCTTGAGTTTAGATAGATTCTCCTTCTTTAGGGCCTTTGGACATTGAACTCTGAGCCTGATCTGTTCAAATGTTCACAGAACTCTTTTTGTTCATATAAAAGGATATGCATGAGTGTTTAATTTTCCATCTTCAGCAATATCCAGCACAAAATATGTTTAAGGAAAATTTGTAGTATTTATTCACTTTCAACTGAAGCATGCAAGTAAGACCCCTGTAATTTTTGATGCGCTTCTAATAATAATAATATTAATACATTTAATTTATAATGCCCTTTACATTTGGATCAAATCTCAAAATGATAGTGTTTGTTATATGTTTCGATCTGTTGATTTTGTTATAATTTTGTGTCTTAGTGCTGGTGCTTTGCCAGTCAACTGACTCTCGAAGCTTTTCATCTTTCTTCATATCATGACGGGTGGTTCATTCAAAAATAGTGAAAGAAGATAGATGGTCACCCTGTCTTTAACATCAAACTTTGAATTGTGATCTGCCTTTCTGGAGCCACAGCACCACCATATAAACGAAGATGATCTGATTTTTGCAACTACTTTTAAAAATGGGGATATAAGGCTGGTGCTGATTTGGACATTTTTGCAAATGTTGGTCCTTGAAGGGGGTGTGACAGCATTTTATAAGTCAACACTGGTCAGTCTGGAATGAAGCCTGTCTAAAGTACTATAAGGGTTTAGATTTGATACACAACATAATATAGAAAAAGGCGCTGGTTAAGGAAACAAAATGGCTGTCAAAAATTAAAAGTAGCTGCGAGGCAAATAAAATAAAACAATTAAGCAAGTTATTGCACAAATCAAAATCCAAAAGATGCCCAGTTTAATATGGCAATAAAATTACTTTATTTCCCAATTTGGCTGTCCTCTCTGGTCACAAGAATTAGATGCAATTATGTTAAATTTGTTAAATTATGTGAATGGCAAAACATTTGGAATACCAAGGTCAAGATAAAACTTTATTCAAAATCACAGTTGAAAGCTGTTGTCCTCATTTCATAAACAATACGACCTCTAGAGTCATTTTAAATGGAAACAAAAGTTAAAAAAAATACATTCATTTAGGTGTTTTCTTACATTACTTTCTACCAATACACAACTATATTGCCCCCTATTTAAGTTTTTTGTTTTTTTTGGGGGGGTGGTCTCACACTCGTACCAACAGAACAGGTTATAGTGCAACATTTTCTGTGTTAGTATTACCACAGTGCCTGTTGTTGCTCCTTTCCCTGATAGACGATCACAGCAGCAACCTAAGTGCTTAGTGTGCCAACTGGCATGTGGCTGCCTGGACAGCAGCCTAATTGTGCATCTTAGATTCTTTATTTTTTGTCACAGTGACTGAATAAATTCTCCTCTCAGTTCCCATTTCCATTTGCTGTCTGCTGAGCGAGACAGAGTAGCCAATTGGCGAGAATCCGGATTCAGTGATTAGATGAGCATGTACATATAGATGATGAACTCTTTCCGCCCCCAATGTGACCCTTCCAACATGTTTAGGTAGGGCAACAGAAGGTCGACCAAGTTGTGCTTCTGCAACCTGAGATATGCATTCAACGCAGACTTTTTATAGAACACACACAGTGGTGAAAGATCCATCTGGCACTCTTTTGATGCCAAATCTCCCTCAGAAACTTTGCTTGTCCAAACTTTTCAAAAAGCGACTTTGTGTTGTGTCACTTCTTGCAAAATAATTTGGATACTTTGAGTATCAGTAGCATTATCGTAGGGGATCTGTTAAGGATTCCAGGCTGCTTTTCTCCTGTAAAGCTACGCCGTGTTTACAGTGACCTTTTTTTGAGCCTAAATGTCATCCATCTTCACTCAATAAAACATTACAGTTACAATTGTCAGGGAATATAATCCGTTAACACTAAATTAGGTAAACTCAGGCATTTCCAGCAACTAGTATGATTCCCATGTTTAAGGAAAGTATATTTTTCAAACTATATTAATGTTCATATGAAAGGTGTTTTGTTTTTTCTAGCAGGATTTTTTACTGGTTTGTGTGATGGTCAGCTTATGGTTCATAGAAAATCTAATTCATAACCTCCAAAAACACATCCAACTAAACAATGTTGTCTGTTGATTAATTGAATCATATGTTCGATCATGATGACACGGGTTATTAAGGGGCTATTACAATCTGTGATATTTGTCCCAAGTGATTCTGATAATAACGTTAATTACCTGCAGATAATAAAGTACAGTGAACGCTTTATGGAGAGACAATGTTTCTACTGGATGTTGTCCACTACTACACTTTCAGTCTTAATTTTTTTTTTGTTACCATAGTGTAGCCGGATGGTAAATAAATAAGGAATTTAATAATCCCCCCGCGTTTATGTAATACCCCTTTAATTAGGCGTATGAACTTTAAGGAAGCGTCCGTCATTTGTACTTTTCACATTTTTACATTTACCAATTCATCCAGTTCTATATAGAACCTGTCTTCCAAAAATGTGTTTTTAAACAATTTCCAACATTACTTGAATGTAATTAGGACTGGATTATGTTGTACTTTAATAAAATTAAAAGGTTATGTCAGTATAATTGGCAACTTGCTCAAATGCTGATATTGAACATACCATAACGATGTTCACAGGCATACATATTTTGTTTGTTTGAACAGAAAATATTTTACTCATTACAGTGAGAGTCTTTTTTTCTTTTTACAGTTTTTCAGACATAACTTCCATATCAACCAAATTTGGTGCATATGCATTGACTTAAGGAGATCTATCTCATACATATCATTTTATTCACTATAACTCAATAGATTTCCATGGATCATTTTCAAATTTTATGTCCATATAGACTTTAGTGAAAGGTAGAACTGAATTGATTTTGGCAAAGGTTGGTTGTATATTTCCGACACCAGGGGGAGCTTTAGATTCAAGTTTTCAGCTATAATTTCTCAACTATCAGATTTAGTCCAAATTTGGTTCAAATGAATGGACTTGCTGAGATCTATCTTGCATATAGATTATAAATTACTTTAGTAGTTCATGTTTTACTCACTAGGTTGAGCTTTTTTATGGAAACACAATGTTTACCGGTTATAACGTGTTGATCTTTAGTCAATTTAGTACATACGAATTGACTTGAAGATATCTGCCTTCTACATATTTCACTATAAGAGTTTATATTTTACTCACTGGGGGGACCTTTTTTGAGTAACACTGTTTTTCAGCCACAACTTTCTACTTGTTGGTCTGATTTAGTCCAACTTTAGTGAATATGAATCAACTCAAGGGGATAGTATTATCTTCTACTATATAAGTTCATATTTTACTGACTAGGGGAAACAAATAAGTTTTCAAACATAACTTCACATTTAATTTGAGGAGTTCAATCAGGGAGATTGCTTGTACGACGCAGGGAAATGGGGACTTTTGAGGGTATACCCTTACAACATTATAGTTCTAGTTGAGGATTGGTTCTTTACAAATGAGCCCCTTGGTGGTCGAGAAGGGATTAGAGTCAAGTTAAGAGTTTAGAGTGACATTGTAGCAATGTTTCATATTGTGGGACAGAGTCACTTCAACATTAGCTGAAGCGAATGTCAAGCTCTAACAGCAAGGCCATCTGTTCTCACATATATCAAAATGTAAAAGGCTTATATTTCTCACCACTTAACTTAATGCAACTGGGAACTGTGCCTGTGCCATCAACAAATTTACAGAGTACACTCACAAGTACACTTTGGAACAAAAAATAATTCTTACTATTTTCCTTTAACTTATTGCAAGCAAATTCTGTAGCCAACCTTAAACTATTTCTTCACAGAAAAAGAAACATGCAAAAAATGGTGACGCCAAGGGAGAAGAAGCTATAAAGCGGTACCTCCGGGGGACCCAATAATTTTCTATCATCTTCTCTGAGCCCCTCACAGGAAAACAATGCAAAAGCAACAATCTCTCTCAATTATGCCATTCTGAGCAGGAAAATGTCTCCGCCAATTTTGTATGAGGATTTAATGTCTTCTAAAAATCTTTTTCATCAGAAATTCTCTATACATACTACTCTGTTTTTATGGCCAGTGTGAGAGCTCATATAAGAGCATATCGGGAAAATAAAGCAGATAAAATGGAATATGAAATATCATCTGATCGGAGGATTGTGTTTGATATTTATGAAGACTTTCCAGAAAGCTTTAGAACAGCACAAAAGAATACTAACTTGAATTCCATAAAAAGTTATTTTTTAAAGGTGATTCTGGGTATCTACAATAACATTCACATATCCTTTTAACATACCAATAATTCAAGGTTCATAAAAACAGCTGAAGTCAGGTGAAATTGCCCTGTATGAACTTATGTCATTTGATTTTGGCATAGTTGGAATTATTACAGCCACCAAGGAGAGGGTATGTTTAATTTGGTTGGTTTATCTGTCTGTGGAAAGGATAACACAAGAAACACTTTGCAGTATTCCATCAGAATTGGGTGGAGGCCTGGGCATTTGACAGAGAAGAATCTATTAAATTCTGGAGTGGATCCAGAAAAATTGGTAGATCTATTCCCTCTATTATGCACACATTACATGACAGATTTTGATTACATTTGGTGGAAAGCTTGGGCATAAAAAACAGAAGAAAGCATTAAATCTTGAAATGGATTCTGATAAAGGGTTGGAGTCAGGGATTTGTTCCATATTTAAATATTCCAAGAAAATTTTTGTCAAATAAGCATAAACTAGAGTTGTTTATAGATTAAAACACAAGTTCTCAGGAAAATTACACAACCTCACAAGTAGCTATGTTCCTGGGCTTAAAAGTCAGGAGTGCGTTAGTTTAGAAGAAGTACTGGTCATTCCTTCCAGTGACTTCCTGTCAGGCATACAGTAAAACTGATTGGGTGCTGTATGGGTGGTGTAATTGCCTCCAAAAGGATATATCAGATGGTTAAATTGACTAGTTCTGCTAAACATTGCTGGTACTTTTACTTCATTCCTGTTTATTGGGTGCATAGTTACATCTCCATAATTCCACCAGTGTCTTAAGTACAAAGCAGTTGAGCATCTTTAAATGATGAGCACCACTGAGAATCTGGCAAACATTTATTATGGATCAATTTAATTGCTAAAATTAGTCAATCAAATATGACAGCTACAAGTTCTCGATCGGTTTCTCTTCAAACAAGGAACAGGCAGGTCAACTGCTAAGTTTCAATTTAATGAATTATTTACCACACAAAAATGTAAACAGAATGAAAATTCGGAAATAGTGATTAAAAAAACAAACTTGTGCCCAAGATGATTCTTTAGGGCAATAACTATTCAGGGAATAAAGCGGTGGTGAAATTATTAATAGTGGATTCATTTTTAACTACACTCATTTAATGATCTAGATTTTGGGCTAAAATGATGGAACTGTATGAATGAAGGTTATTACCACCACATTAACCCTTGTCGTGAGCAGATGGAGGTGAAGTCTTACCTACTGTGTGTTGGCAGTCAAAGGAGAGTCCTCCAATCAGAACCACATGTTGTGGGTCGAGGCCAGTGTTCCACATCGGCTCCAGGAGGTTTTTCCCAGAGGCATGGATCGTCATCACCATGGTAACAATGTAAGAAACTTCTTCAGCTGCTGTTCTGCATGCGCATCCCACAGAATCAAGATCTGCAGATTCTGGGTTTTGATCTTCACCACAGTTGATGTCAGAGTAAACTAGTTTCTACCATACAGCAAACAAACAATCCAGGAATCGTCAAAGGCTCCGATATTAGAGAGATAAATATTAGAATAAGAGTATGGAGAGTTCATTCTCACCAGTTATGACATAAGTTTTCATTGTAATCTGTGTTTAATCAATTAAAAGAAGACAATTTTAATCAGTAATGAACATTTTATCATTCATTCATTCAGTAGCAAGGAAAGTTTGAATACTTGAATGATTTAATGATAAATGCTTTCAAACACTAATAATAAGTCAAACAAATGAACTGAATGTAGTTATGATTAAGTAAAGAAGATACTAACGATTTATATATAAATTATGTTAAATGCAAGTCCGTTCAAGGGTGGCTTTCCTCAACTTGCAAAATTGTATAACAGTAGTTCAATGTATATCACACAAGTATCCTCAAAACTGGTATACATTCCTTAATTCTTTTTTTTTTATGCAAAACTATTCAACTTTTAAAATGAGTATAAACACCTTATTTTTATCAATTGAAAGGTGAATTCAAAATAATAAACCAAGGGTTTCCTCATAACAATAGACTCAGGGGCAGAACCAGCGGGTTATTGTGGCTAAACAACTGGCATGTCTGAAATGGTTTAGCTTCATCTTTATGTTAGAATAAAAGCCAAATTAAGCTGACACCATTGGCGTATCTGTGGTAGGTTCATTTTTGGGAGGGAATTTCATTCAACTAATGACAAGCATATCTCCAGGTAGTACTTTCTATCCCGGGAAATGAATCTGAATTATGAATAAGATCAGAAAAAACAAAAAGAAGTGGGGGAAAAAACTAAAGAAAGTTGGATACAGTCGAAAATTTTGAATGAAGATATCAGTGATTTGAATGGCTAAGACAGCAACAAAGGTAAGCTGAGATCATCTATTGCAAAAAGAAATCCAGAATGAAACCTCTTTCCAATAAAAGGAAAAGCATCATCACTGCGGACAGCTCTTGGTTTACATGAAACCTGATTGGCTAATAAATCTTTCTATCAAACTAGGTTGTGAGGTAACATGTGAGGCTGCAGCCTGGTTAGCACTGCGTGCAAAATTTCAATGGATTCCTCTTAGCAAGACAGACACTTGACAGTCCACAAACAGGAAGAAGCATTAAGCTGGATGGAATTTAATATACATTACACATTGAAAATCTTCAAAAGTGAATTGTATGCCTATTTAACTAGCTTTTTATCACAGCTTCTGGGAAATAGATAGCGGCTTCACAGCCGGCGGCTGTTCCAGCCAATGAAAAGTTCTCCTTCATCAAAGCTAGCCTTCTTCCTCTGGGAAACAAGGGCACTGGCAAATCTCTGGCAGAGAGCAGCCTTCTTTTTAGAAATAAATGAGTCATTCAGATTTGATTCTTGTCACCAGAGCCTGCCTCAAGGTTGCATTTTGTATTGAAATCTTAAAGGT
Organism: Lophius piscatorius; assembly: GCA_009660295.1. Lineage (NCBI taxonomy): Eukaryota > Metazoa > Chordata > Actinopteri > Lophiiformes > Lophiidae > Lophius > Lophius piscatorius. The sequence continues at coordinate 48,906 of VRLP01000653.1, forward strand.
GGGGGGTGGGATATAGTTTTTTCTTTTTTAATTTTGCGACTACAGTACTTGGGATCATGTAATACAATACACAGAAATTCAAAGTTTGGTGGTTAATGCAATTATTTGGATTTTATCTTATAGTCAAACTATTTATATAAACAGGAACTCTTTAAAAAGCAAAAAAAAAAAAAAAAGACATGTTTGAAATTCAACATTAGTAAACACTCATCCACCCAAGAAACTAAATAAATCAATTTCAGTGTTTCTATCAGGATTGGAAGACACGTTTATCAGTACTTTATGAACAACTAACTGTGCACAAATCTTACTTTTACTCTTTTGTTTATTACACCAGATAAAACCCATTTATGAACATTCTGAGGCTAATTGCACTCCATTTTAATGTCCCCACACAGTTGTTCATGGGAGACTTAAATTTCTTACACCATATTGATGGTAACACTACCATAGTTATTCAGTGACAATGACAATGTGTTATTTTGCAGTATAAATAATAAAGGTGAAAAACAAGAGAATAAAACAGGGTAATTTAATGCAATGAAATATTCAATATTAATGTGAAGAATAAGTAAAGAAATCGAGATCTGTGAAAAGTTTAATGAGAGACTTTTCTCTTGCATACTCGGGTCACAGACAGTGCTCATCACACTCTATTATCTTCACCTTTCACACATGCTCAGTCTCAATTACCAGCTTCAGAGGCTGGGGCATCAATTGATATCAGCCCCACTCATTCATGTAGCCTCATCCATCCAATCACTCCGTACCGTTAGCTGCTGGCTTCAGAAATATGACTATCGCCATTTAACCAGCTCTTCCATGCTGCTTGATCTCGCGCCCTCCACATCCCCAATCTCCGCATAGTCCTTGCAGATCTATCAACCCCATCATTTACCAGCCTCACCAGAGTGATTAGCCGACACAACCAGTACCCAGACTACAAACAGGGAATATTCCATACTGCACCCTAACACGATCCCCAAACCCCCACGACTGGCACCTTTAGGGACAAAGGAGTAGCGGATTCACTCCAAACTTTCAAGCTCTGAATCTTCTGTGCAAATAATGGTCTCAGTGTTTCACTTTTGTTTAAAGCGTTAGTCAATATTCTTTTTCACTTGAATTTTATTTTCAATGTCAACCTTCGAAATAACTCCACCGGGTCCATTCCTTTCTATAAGTTTAACGGTCAAAAGATTTTTCATGTGGATTTTTAAATCCCTTAAGGAACAGTCAAGAGAGTTCTTCAAAATATAAACATGCCAATGCCTTTTTTGACTCCATCTTTTTAAGGTACTAATCCAACCCCTAAGACTTGGATATGCAAAGTGCATAGCAAAATATACCAGTTTTACAGTGAAACATTTTGTCATTTGAGGATAGCTGTCAGAAATCACATGTAAAGTGACGGCCTGGCTGAGCTTATTCCCATAACTATTTATTTTACCTTCCTTTCTTTATTTGTTATTTTTCTTTCAATTTCCCTCCATATACTCTCTATGCACTGTTTCTTTCCTCCTGTTTGCTGACCCTTAAAGACAGAGCGCACTGTTCTGTCTGTCCAGCATTGTTTACCAGCACCAGAATACCAATAGCCTGCAGCTCAGAGCAATCAATTCCTTTCAGGTAGATCCACTGTGTGCCTGACAACAGCCTCTCTGATTATTGTCTCTAAACGCAAGCCGATCGATAGCAGCCGTCACCTCTGACTCCCCGCCACGAAAACCCCAGCAGCATACTTACAGCCTGTGGTTTTTAAGGCGCTCACAGTTTGCAACCTATATGGGTCCCATAGAAATGTTTGCTGTTGCTTCAGAATGATTTTCATGCGATTGTTTTATGTATAGCTTTGTTAGAGAGAGGATTATATGTAGAAAATACAATGACAGCCTTAAATGATCTCTGCAGGCCATAAAGCTTTGGAAAAGCTAGGATCCTTGGCGGACCTGTCAAGTTGGCAGAACTACACTTGTGATCCAGTAAGAGCTCAAATGGAGACATTTTGATTGTGCCGGTGCCTCTTCCATTTTTCACTGATGTCTTGGGTGACTGAGGATGTTAAAACACTGAATATTGAGATTGTGTTCATGTGAAGCACAATAACATGATATGATGTTAAAAGTTTTTCTGATCTTTTTTCGTCATTGTGTAAAGAGGGTAATGCTCTGTGAGTAACTGATTAATCTGCCTCTGCCGATACTTTAAAAACAGCTACAAAACTACAGTGTATCACGCTGCTTATAACAGTATGATCAACTGTGCTGATTTCCTTCAGACGTTTTGGACTGCATGCTTTTGATTTATTCACTGGGTGAACAGTAATATTTGCTTCAAACAACTGGAAAGAGAATAAACAGAAATGACAATTTCATTCGCTTTTTCATACTAAGCTCAACATATTCAGTGCCAGAAGCAATAATGCTGTACTATTTCTCTGCAGATCCGTTACATGGAGTTATCTCTTTTTTTGCGGCTTGTGGTCATTTGTAGTTTCATCTCAGGGTCGATTCATCGGAAAAAAAAATCCTCCATAGAAAAGTATATGTGACAAGCCACATATACCTTTGTTGCAGCTTAAATAAGTCCTAAGAAGTGCCCTTGATCATTCTATCCTTATTTACATGGCTAAATGTTGCTGCTGGAGATCCACTCAATCTGTCAACAAGCCTACCTGGAAGCAGCTAATCAGTGGTGATCGTTGTGGTGATGGTCGTAAATGGAGCAATCAACTACGTGCTGTTAAGAACCCGTGAATGATTGCTGTCATTAAGTGGATGACATGGATGTAGAAAGATAAGAGATAAGCTGCCAAACAGCGGTTGAAAAATTTTTTAAAAGTCACAGTTCAGTAATATAATAGATGTAGTTGCTATGCTTACGAAAAATAATTAAACAGTAACATTAAAATTAAGCTACTAGGTCATTAGCTGGGTTTAAATGGGCGCCGTTCTCCTTTCAGAATGAAATAATTCCGAAAGGGAATTCCTACAGTTACTGTTTACATGAGCAGTGGTCTAATCGGATATAGTGTTTACATGCGCCGACAAATCAGTCGAAGGGGTATCAACAGCTGAGTGTCAAGCGCTAAAGCAACCAATAGATGAGTTTCATCAGAGGGCGTCCGTCGTGTGATCGGGACAGTCTATGCTGTGATTGTGATGCTTTTATGAAGAAACAGCTGATAATAATCTATCTTGGAGACACAAGGGAGGGAGAGGAAGAGGTAAACTCACCTGAAATGTTACGTTAATGAATCAACTGTAGTAACGTGACAAGGCAGAAACTTCTGACCACGCACTTTTATTCTGAAAACCCAGATCCATCGATGACCGTCAGATACTTTCACAGAGGTCTTACTCCTCTTTAATCACTTAATTTATTGTTCAATAGAACATGAAATTGGTCTCGATAAATTTTAAGATCAACATCATCCTTAACGTTTCAAGCAGAAACTCCTCACCACGCGCTTCATCCTGATCACCCAGACCCACGTCATGACGGCTGTCTTTATTCATTTATTCTCTGCTCGCAGGGGCCGCAGCCTATCCCAACTCCTTAAGTACTTCATTCATGCTCAATAAAAAGTGAAGTCATTGGGTCTGATCCACATAATTGCAGTGGGGTTTATGAATAAGCATGAGTTGCCGATCATCAAATCAACGCCTGGTTTTTCTTTTACGTGTTTGTAGAACTCATTATTTCTTACTTTCTTACTTCATTTTTTGAGAGTTTGCATTAAAAACAAACTGTCTGCTGTGATCTAGATTATTAAATGCCAGCAATGTGCAAGGGAGTAGCACGCGCTCACCGGGGATCATTCCAGAACACTGTTTACAAGCAGTTGGCTGCCTTTCAGAACGTCTTTACGAAAAGGAGTTAGTCTACCCCCCTGCAAAGGAATGAAATCTCATTCTGAAAGGGTTTACATGCAGCATTTTCTTTCGGATTAGACGTTTTTCCTAAATCTATTCAGTATTAGGCTTTCAATGTAAACCTACCGACTGTCATCTGATATCTGTAAATCTGCGAGGCCCCGTAGAAGAACACTTTTGTATTTGTATATCAACTTTCCAATTTCCCTATGTAGAGAAATCAATTCAAGTGACAATCAGGAAAGTCCCATCAATCGGAAAACCTTGGAGGACATGATAAAAATACCTGTATCCTTGCCTTACTGCCTTGATATTCCGCCAATAGATCCCAAAATGTTTCCAGTTGCATGCCATCACATCTTCTACAGTATGCCAACACGTCTCTTCTGTCAGGTGTGATCCCACAGGCCCAGGAAGCTGCCGTCACCAAGCCGTTCACTGAAAAGAAGCATTTCCACATATCACTAATGAAAAGCTTCAGGTCTATATCAGATCTCCTGTTTTTAATAAATGTAAAATTCTGGTTTTCTTCAACAGAACAACCTCTTGGCCTTAGACAACTGTCTGGATGTCTTCCAGTTAGGATTTTGACCTCATAGCCGTGAGGCTACTCTTGTTAAAGTTACAGCTACAGAGAAGAAAATGACCTTCCATATTTAAGAGTACATTGCTTTGGAATTATCTGAGGATAGATGACTCTCGCTATTTTGGCAGAAGGATGGCACCAATTTTATTTTAGACTCAATGCTCTTATAGTTGGTGTTTAAACCCATTAGACACAAACATTACACCGTCCTAAGCAATTATAAATATACATAAAATGGAGTCCTATCACTGACAAAATGCTTCTTTAGACTCTACATCCAGAACTAAATCAGAGTCCGTTTTAAACTGAAGAGAAAACATGTTTTTCTCTTTCGTGTCCTTGTTGGTTTAAACTCAGCTACTATATGAAAAGTAACACATAGGCCATGCTGCATTTAGTGGCTCACGTATAAAACACCTCTAAAACACCAAAATAATGAAAAATGATAGAGGTCCTCCAACTTGTTACCAGTGAAAGAGACTTGTAGTCACTAAGAAACAACAGAGGAATGAAGCTGTAGAAAAGACAAACGATTACACGAAAAAGGACTTTAGGAGTGATATGAAACTACCACCTTTGTCTCTGCTTATGCCACATGATGTTAGCTCTACAGCTACTCAGTAGACCTCCTAGTTAGCGCTAAGTTGCTAACTTAGCATTTAGCTTAGCACTTAGCTTAGGCAAGCTAAAGTTAATTTTAGCACTTAGCAACTCTCATTACCAACCACGGTACAGATAATAAAAAAAATACCCATAAGGCCATGTTCCTAAAAGCCATGACCTTGAGTTTTGCTCATATTATAAATTAGAATGCTGGAAAATCATCCTTCTACAGAGATTAGTTTGTATGTACGCCTGAATCGAAATCACAATCTTTTAAGGATCAATCGCCCAGCCATAGCATGTAGTAAGTTATGTGGAAGGAATGAGCAAACAATAATGTATTCTGCTACCAGGACAATCTGCATCTCTGTGCACCTATGGACACCAAATCACACAATTGAGTATCTGATGCATTTCCTAAAATCAGGAGGAGATTCTGATTTTAGGAAATCAGAATCTCCTCCTCCAAGGAGTTGTGGAGTTTTCCTGAAGGCTTATCCACCTGGACTTCAAAATCCAACTGTGTGCTCTAAGTCTGCTTTAATGTGTGTATAACGCTCGTTGCATGAGATCCCCTTTGTATTTAGTGGGTTGAATAGAGTTGAGTAGAGATGTTACGAGCCAGCGAAAGCATAATATCATTCACACGGAGAGGATGGTGGATATTTAGTTAAATGAGATGAAAATGGTTTGCAAAGCTAGATTGTCGAGTCTCTTACTAATAAGTAAACCAGTTGCATGCAGAAGACGTGTCTCAATCCCACTGTTTTGCAGCACAATGGAGTCGTGGGCGTGACACTGAGCAGAATGTATTTTGAATCTGATGTAGATACTAATGGAGTGATACTGCTTGTGAAAAAAGAAGGATCAGTGCATCAGATGTGTAAATTTGTCCAGATAATGTACTCCTCCAATAGTGGGAAGTCCAGTAATGGCATTAGATTTCCAGTTAAATTGCTCTTGTTAGGCAGCGGTGGATGGGAACTTGATGTACTTGGGTGATAATTAGGGCGCTGATGACTGAGGAAAGCGAGGAAGATGACTCAAGGAAGACTGAGACACACCCAATCTGTCTCCTGTCTCCCTCAGGGGATCCTTCATCAAAGTCCCCTGAAGGGTTCTGATTGATTGATTAGAACTTTAAGATTTGATCCAAATGTAAAGTGCGTTATAAATAATATTTATTATCATTATTATATTATTATTAATTCTTGTGGCTAGAAATCTTATAGTGGACAAAACTCCACTATTTGAAGGAATCAAAATATCTCGAGATGTTTGTCTCTAAAGGTGCTGGTCGATCAAATTGCAGATTTGTATAAGTCCTCTGTAGTCTTGAAACGGCAATCCGTCATGTGCCTCTACAAATACATAAGCCATGATGCACCTGTTTACAATTAACATTGACCCTCATATACAGAGATAAATTCAACTCTTAATTCTGGCGTTTAAAATATAGATACTTGTATTATAGTTTTAGACAAAAACATCAAGAACCAATCTAAACATGTAATGACATTTTTATTAAACTTATGTATATCATGTTTTGAAATAGTCATAGATTGCAAACACATAATGAAGTTTTTCTCAAACTCAAAATTGCATCATAGTAATAAAATAGGCAATCTTTCAGTAAACATTTTGCTTGGAATGAAAGCAACTACAGTAATTACACACTACTCTAACAGCACGTTTGGCCCACTTGTAAATTCTATACCTAAAGGAAAATCCAAAATAAGGACGAAAAATCATGAATGCAGCAAGCTCACTTAAATCACTCATGTGTGGCACTTAAGAACACATTTGTTTGTATAAGTAAAGTACAGTAAGCAAAAATACCACAACCTAATGCTTACTTCAGAGGATAAATTGTCAGCTATAAAATGGCCATCAAGTGCGACAATGTGATAACCCTGACATGTATTTAAATACTTAAGTAAAAGTCCAACACCCCCAAACCGCCACATTTTAGAATCTGCCAGAATCAAAGGTTAGTCAAAAGGTTAATGATCTCCAGAGCATTGCTGCAACACAAACAGTGTTTTCAATTGGTTTGAATTTTGCCACTGTTGTGCAAGTGGTTGCATCAACTGCCCAGAACAATGTCAAGTAGATGGCTGACCTTTCTGCACAGGCTGGCCAGAGAAAGTTCTGTGCTTTCGTAGGACAATTTGACAAATCAGATTGGAGCACATTTGCAAGCAAATGGAGTTTCTGGCTAGTAAAACTATGTGGCTCCATCCATGTCTTGAAACAACAATAGATGCAACATCTTTAAGGCCTGACAGGGCTACAGCCACTACTCTGTCAGTCTATGTAAACCCCCATACTGTTCAGGTAAGAAACACAATGCTTTGCAAATCATCGTATCAAATCAACACATTATGTAGACAAAAATCATAATTAATTATAACACATTTTGGCTCCAACTGTTACAAAGAAACTGCAAAATGCTTTGTAAACAGGATTCATCTGAATTCATGTGAGTGTTTAAGTGTGATGCGGAGCTTATGTGAGCGTGTGTTTGCTAGCGGTTGCTTGTGTAGGTGTGTAAAGGGGAGCCTAATGGCCTATAAAGCTAACTGTATCAACTGGACACATGTGGCGAGGTGGGAGAGGTAAAGGAGCACTCGCCATGTCTCTGTTTAAACAGGAGCATGCACCTGCCTCAAGGGCACAGCGTATATTTACCCCGCCGACCGTATCCCATCATTCCTGACTTTATAACCATCCAACTTTAATAACTCTACGTCAAGCATTTTTGACTAATTGTGTTTGCCCGAAGAGCCAAAACACTTCGAATAACTCCAGCAGAGCAACATTACTTTTCTGAACTGTAGCAAGAGCTAGAAACCACACGACAGATGTGAGGTTAACAGCTCTCTGACTAATGGAGGAGAAGCAAGTTTTGTCAATTCACTTGACTGAAAGTGTGGCGGCCAACAGACAACCAGCTTGAGGGAGGAGATGAGTTTTACATTATCAATTGGATAGCTGCAACATTTCTGCTAGAGGTGCATCTGGGATAAATTGAGTTATTTTTTCACTTTATCTGACCTGGCTGAGTCTTGTGTGGTGTGCTGTATTGCTGTTAGTTGATAAGGTGGCCTTATTTGTTAGTAGAGGAGATTGGTTCATTCCACTAATGTGATATGTGATAAAATATCCACAAAGAACATAACTTGCTCAAGTTACTTAATCCAGAACAGTCCTAAACATTTAAAAAATGCAGGCTCTACATTGTGCAGGTGGTACACTCAAGCAGCTGAATTACACAATTATTAGTTACTTTTATTTTTGTCAACAACTTGTGAATATAATAGATCTCACTTGTTCACCAACCCCGCCCCATATGAGTTCTATCAGAAGAGACAAGTGGACAAAGTAAGGACAGAAGAGAAAAATGTTTATTGAAACAAATGATTCTGATTCTGATCAGGAAACCAGCAAGATATATCCCCCTTGGAGTGTGGTGGGGGCTAGTGATTATGTGTGGTTGGTTTAATGATGTGGTTGGTGAACCTGTGAATGCCCGGCGACGATAGGGAGGTGGAGGACAGCGGCATCATAAAAGAAAGAAAGGTACAGAGAGAATTCTGCTTAAACAGGGAAAAAGCAGGTTGATAGGGTAAAAATGTTGGTTCATCACTGTGTTTTTGGATGAGATGTGGGAAGGAAGAAGGCTGTTTTGCATAGAATCACACCTAATTACAGGAGATAGCAGAAGACCTAAAGTTGTTCGAGATGACAGTACTCTGTCTCTTGTCGTGGCTGATATGTTTTCCTGCCACTAGGGACAAATATAATGCCAATAAGCTTGTCATCTGACAAAAAAAGAGCCCTGTATTCCAAAGAAATATCATAGGTATTGAAAGAAGAAGAAATCAATGGTTCTCCAATGTTATATTTCTCTCAAACTTACATTAGTTGCCATATTAGGTTTAATGTCGATGTGAGCCAAAGAGAAATCGGTTTCTCTCCACACCAGTGGATTGGAGTTCACAGCATGGGCTATTTATTGATTTCATTTTGTTTTGAGGCAGCAGTTCATTGTGTTACATTTTTATTGTCACCAACCGGGGCTTATTTATTATTTAGAATTAAACAGCATTATTGCTTCTTTCCTATTGAAATGGGGGGGTTGGGAGTCACATTGTCAGAGGTTGGATGAGGCGCAAAATGCTACTAAGAGAGTTTTACATAAAATACCAAACACTGTTTTCAGACTTAACTTCCTAACCATTGTTATGATTTAGTCCAACTTTGGTGTAATGATTCGACTTGAGGAGATCTATCTAGTATATATTATATGTTGCATATATTAAATAGTTCATATTTTACACATTAAGTGGAGCTTCTTTTTTTTTTTTTAAGAAAAATACTATTTTTTCGGACATAACTGGACATTTAGATTTTTAGGGGGGCCTACATCCAAGCTCTCAGGAATGACAGTTAAGCCTAGATGTCTTTTGCAGTTTGTCTCGATCATTATAATTACATAGACAAAAAGGAGTCCACAGAGAAAAAAGAATGTTATAACACAAACTTGAAGTTACTAACAGTGTATGGTTTAGCTATGTTGACTAAATACTAATATAACACCAGCTGATCAGGATTTTTTTATTCCAGCTCTTGTTATGCCAAGATCCTGACTTAAATTAATGTATGTCAACTCTCACTGCATAACACATAAAATGCTGTAGCATTCATAACTGGTGAAAGAAGATGCTATATGGATGGAAACGGTCTACAGGACACATTTATTTCTACCAAATTTGGCCAATTTATTGTTGCGTCCTCACACTTTCATACCGCACAAGTGATTGGGTTAGAATGCTAATGCTAAATCATTGATATGGCTTATGATTAAATACGCAAATATAAGATCTCCAGAAATCCTATTTATGTCTGGCCTGACTACTAAGGCTGTGGTTTCTGAATTATGGCTAGGGGTGTGGTAAATGTATTCTGATAACATTTAACATATGAGAACTCACATTCAGGGTTTCTGTCAGCTGTGGGCCACCCTCATCTAGTTGTTCAGATACTTTTGTCTGGAATAAAGATGCAGACACTGACTTATCTGAAAATGCCATTCTTAGATAACATAATTTATTTTTGATAAAACAATGTGTGATATATTAAATCATAGCCCACATTGATACGTTTTCTTCTTAAAATGTTTTTTTATTTTGATTCTTGATTTACTTCCCCTTCTTTCCAGTGACGATCAGACATAAGGTGGGTTTACATGGAATGCCTAATTCCGATTAGATTCGGAAAAGAAGTCTAATCGGAAAGAAAATGCTGCACTTAAACACCCCTTTCCAAAAGGAAAGAACCTGTCCGAATTATATTTCATTCCTTTGCAAGGAGTTAGTAAAAATCCCTTCGGAAATCCTTTCGGATAGCCAGTTGCTGCATGTAAACGCTGTATTGGTAAGCTTTCTGTTTGAGTTGTATCTGCGCATGCCCAGCGTCGTGATGTAAAGCTCCGCTCAGTTTTTTTCAGCGTTCTGACGCATTTTAAATACGGCGACTTCAAAACAGTACCAGTCTGCATCGGTGAGCGATTTATTCATTGCAAGTTTGAAATATTTGGACATATTTGGACGGTTAGATGGGCGAAAAGTCACTTCTTTGTCATATTCTTCTTCTGGGCGCTGGTTGGCGGTCGGCACCGAGCTTACCGAAACATTATCGCCACCTTATGAACGGGAATGTGGATCGTCTGTCCACATGTGTGAAATCGTTTCCGATTAGGTGAGTTGATGCATGTAAACTCCGGGTCGGAAAAGATCACAAGTCATGTAAACAGGCGACCGACATCGCAATTTGGAAAGGTTTAATTCGGAAAGGAGAAACGTGTCCCATGTAAACCCATTTACTGTGTGGTCTGGTTTGACCCTTGGCATGAAGAAAAAACGCTTGGGGAAAACTAACAGCATTCAGTATGTGACTAGAAATACAAACAACATTAATTCTCTCACCTCAGTATCTCAGATCTATTAAGTAAACAACATCTGAACCTGAGCCTGTTCACATGCTCCGTTTTCCCCCATACTAAAGAAATGCTCGAGTTAATCTCTCTTAATTTCCTCATCCAACAGGGGTCGTTTTTTTTTTGTATCACTGCATATAGATGGAAAACATGTGAAAATCTACTGTTTCGGAGTCTTACATTTGAGTACAATACGATTAAAATCATTGTCATGTTCATGGGACCAGCTTGAGACCATATGGGCTGTAAGACATTAGGTGATGAGAGTGTGACAGTACAGGTATGCACACGGTCAGCAAACACACTTAAGGTTGCTACGGCATTTAACCATTACTCATGTGGAATTATAGCCTCATAACCTGACACATTCGATATCATTGCATTTATTAATGTTGCTTAAATGAGATCCTATGGACTGCATATTACATCCATCGATGAATTAATGATTTGATTTGAGAAAATCTTAAGATCTAAGAACCTAATAATGCTGCCGCAGAATGTGCTTGTTTTTTTATGTAAAATTTCCCAGCTGATAACTCCCTAATGTCTATTGAGCATTAATTGGATAATAGTCACTAGTCGGCAAATTGATCTTCTAAATATGCCGCACATATGATGCATTTCAAATGAACTGGAGTCTGATGTCAAGTAATATCTAACATTAACTAAAAACTAATATCAAGAAATAAGATGCACCAATGAATATTTTCCTGAAGGGGGAATGGTTTCAAAATAAGGCTTTCTGAATTGGAACTGACGCAATAATCAAAGTGCTATTGCTTTAGAATTGATCCATCTCCAAACTTAAATGTGTTTAAGGGGATAAAAGGAAGCACAAATCCAATAGCAATCTCTGATAAGGCTGACTGATGCTTTATTTAACTTATAAACCCACTGCCTGGCTAAATCACAAGCTCATGAGGTAGAGTCACATCTACTTATTGGAATGTGGTTGATTTGATCTTGGGCTTGATACTGAATGCCAAATTGCCCCCAGTGCTGTGTGATCTCTTTTGACGAGCCTGTTTTGCCGTGCGTTTGAGCTACTATGACCACTGCATGAAGGTGTGTGTGAGAATACGTAAAGAGCAGTTGTGAAGTAGTTAAGAGATTACGTGGTTGCTATTAAGTACAGTCCATTTACCAAAAAGAGTCACATGCACAATTGACCACTTTGTTCATCTGGGTATTTTATAGGCCTATTTATTATCTGGTTAAAGCCAATTAAAGTGAAGTTGGAAATACCATAGGCTGGTTCGAAATGTGAATGCTGAACGATCAAAACTAACTGAATTTATGAATACAAGTATCGCATCAAGTAACACTTTGCGGACGCTGCTTGTGAGCATGGTCTTGACATCTTGGTAAATGGGCAGCTCCACAGCCGTGGCAGGGCATCTTCTTGTCAAGACTCCGCCATTTTATGGCTACAGTTTACCTTAGACAGACAAAGTAACTGAAGTTCCTGATTTAAGGGGAATCTAATGGAAAAGAGTTCTATGTGAAGGAGTGAGTAGTGCTGATGAGACAGGGGACAGGCTAGTTTTGTTGGAAACAATGTGGGTGAAGTCTTAGGTGAGAAAAGCATGTGAGGTAATAGCTGGATTTGCTAGCTGGCACAAAAGTCCTCTAAGTAAGCAGAATAATTTCACAGTGAGTGTACGGTGAGCAAGGGCTCTTGTACTCCTGCTTGATGAGATTAGGTGAGGAGTTTCGCCTTCTGGATGAATCCATGCCCATGAAAAAGACACAGAGGCACCAGGGTAGAAGACAAGGGAGGGAAACCAGACAGAGAAAATAGACAGAGACACTATGAAGCTAGAACCACAACTGAGCCGTGACACACTGATCCGATGTTTGCATTACTGTATTATTTAAATACTGGTAAAAATTGAGCAGAAACTGCTTGTTTTCAGGCTCTGCAGTTGAGTCTGTAACTGTTTTTAAAAAGCCCATGAAATGGGTCTACCAAAAATCCAATCAATTTTCCTTCTCGGGAAGGTCAGTATTGTTGTCATTGAAATGGCTACAACAGACAGAGATGGAATATATAATCGACTTCTGTGAGGTTTCAACATGGGAAAACTCTTTCTTTCCATTGTTGTTTTGATGTTCCACTTTTCAAGGACACATATCCAAATAGATTGACAAATATCAGGGTCACAAAATGGAGTTATTAGGTAAACATTGTGACTTTATATCTTTCAATAGACAAAAATGATAATTGTGTCACTCTTAATTAAATGTTGCTGCTTTATATCTTCATCTGGTATGAGCAGTATGTATTAATTAGATAATTCTTCTAATGTGATATGGTGGATACTGGCAGCAACTGACTTTGCACAGACAAACTGTTGTGTTTTCACTTTATAGTAGCATTTGCATATCATTTTAGCTATGCTATTGCTAAATTTCCACCCTGGTCTTTTAATTAGATATGTTGCTCAGATATTATGGTTAGTTTTTTTTGGTTTGAACCATCTGCCTCATAAGTACCTCAACATTTGTGAGCCAATTCAAGGTACACAAAAACAAATGGATCCGCGTCAAGGTATTACAGTAAAGACTTTGGCTTTCCATGAGCAGATTATTAATTTCACGCAATCTGCATTATCATCATCTTTGTGGGTGGTTTCCTTTCGCCTTGTTCTTACAGCTATGGAGTTAAATTCCTGCAAAAAGTTGGCATAAAAATGAAACACGATTCACCAACCAACCACTCCACAAGGATATGTTGAAACCAGTTTAATTGTTCTGGTAGAATGTTTCTGAGAGTCAGACAAACAACGATCAAAATATTTATGTGACATGAAACTTTGGATAGCTAGCTTTTCACTCATATCTTTTCATTGTTAGTATATTTAATTGAGCACACATTTTAACCTCTCAAATGTAACATTTTAATGGCCAAAAATGTATTAATTTAGTATTATGATAAGTAGTAACCAGTCACAACCATTAAAGCCGAAAAACCAACATCACCTGTCTTAGAACCTAAATGCAAAAAACGGATTCTAATGTTGAGGAAACTGAACTAAAAGCACTGGATCAGAGGCAGGTAGGTGAATGAGAGTATCGAGCAGGTTGTCACTAGCTGGAAAAGGCAGTTGAGAAGTGATTGCTGATCAGAGTGGAATCAATGTTAGTGGTAGTACTCAGTCACAAGGTCACACGGGCCTGGTAATCTGTACCACACAAGTAAGCAATCTGTCAATCAGTGGCTGGAGAAATCGGATGTAAATACTGCAGGCCGATGACTTTACGTGGAACAGCTGAACAGGCTGATGCTGATTAAGATTTGGGGTTAAACAGGACAATAGCCACACCAACAGACAGACAACTACACACGCGCATGCTCAGAAATACACTGGAAAGATGAGGAAGGGAGCTAGGGATGACATGGGCAAAAACAGGTCATATATAATATCTTGAACCAGACCGTGACACTTCAAAGTGCGGTTGTTAAAATAAAAATATTAGGCCACCTTTTCCCATGAATAAACCTGCATCCTTCATTGATAAGACATGAGCACCTCATCATGCTGACCCTTCCTCGTTTCTAAAATATTGTTTGAAGTGTCAAGTTTATTGACTGAAATCCATCTTGAATCTGCTATCATTTCCTGAAGTTTTTACAGTATATCGTCATATAATCTTTTTAAGCTTGTATAATTTAAAGCCCATTTGTTTCTTAAGAGATAGAGATCAAAGGTCATATGACAACTGCATCAGAAGGTTGTTCTTTCTCTGACTTCAGGGCTTACCAGGGGCACGCCTATGGCTCAGCCATCTTCCTAAAAGCCACATATGTCTTAAGCAAGAAGTTTGTTTGTTTTTCTTGGCTGATGGAAAGCTATTTTTGATTCAGCTACATGAGTTCAGTGTTGTGAACATCTTCCCTGAGAGTGCATTTTGTCCTGACGGCTCCGGCGGCAGGTGGGGGCATGAGGTGGTTTTCGCTTGTTTTCTGTCTCTGAGGACTGCCACAGTGTCACAAACTGTCCCTAATTAAGGCATTAGTGCATGCTGGGTCGATGTTTGCTAGAAGAGAACCAACACAATTTGGGCCTCTCTCTGTGTTTTTTCCACTTTGCTTCACATTCATGTGACTTTAACACATCCAAGCTCCCTCATAAAATACAGCAGCTGAACTTGCAGCTTTAGGGGAGGGGGTGAGCCAAATGGATGTCTTGCTTCTGTTGCGGGTTAAGTGCCTCTCATTCATGTCAGTGATGGTTATTAACCCGAAATGAATGTGTTATTAACTTGACCCTTCCACATTTACCACTAGGCTGAGAATTGGACCCAGTGACCTTACTGTTGGATCCGAAAATTCTACAGCCTTAACATCCCCCTAGAGTGCAGCCTGTATGGGCACATAATATTTATCTTGCAAAGTCTCCCTGATATTGCTTCAACCTGGTTACAATTCACCATCCCAATAAACTATATTTGTAGCTGTATGGCTTATTAATGAAATAAAACAGAACTGTGATGTTGGTTGTTGTATATTCACGGGAACCAATATCACTAAATGAAAGAAGAATAGGAGAGAAAAGAAGCAAAGCAATATTGTAGCAACTCGAGGCCTCAGGCATTTAATACTGGTGGGTGAATGTTGTTGCCAGGGCAACAGAACATCAAGCATTGCAGAAGTGCTAAAATATTTTTTTTTATGAGATTGTATAAAATGCAGAAAAGAAGGTGAACCGTGTCAGTGCTGTCACTGTGTTCTTGCATAACTGCAGAAACACCACCACAAGAACAGCAGCAGATGGACAAGGTGGTCCCTATAGCTCGGTACTTCAGATGGCCACTGTGACGGCGTGCAACTGCTGACAACCAAAACAGGATTGTTTCAAAACCTGAAAAACGTAAATGTAGCAAAGGCAGTGAAAGCAGGAAGTGAATCTCAGAAACCCCCTCTTTCATTTGCAGTGGTTGAAAAAATTTATTGCGTGTTAATGATGTATTTGACTGACATCACGATCGATATGCATGTTGGAAGTGTTAAAGTTTACATATTATCCCCTATTCCCATTGGGCAGTCTATGACACACTTGAGTTGAATTACCATAAGAATCAAGTGACATAATCCCCTCCTTACTCCTCTCACCCTTATTCAGAACAACTGCTTTGCGTGTCTGTTGCTTTAAATGAGAGGGAGGCACTTCTCATTCCGCTTCCATCAACTGAGACAATTGACAAATCTTGAATCCTGGGACAAGACGGCAGATGGGGTAAAGAAAGTGGTGCCAACTCATTAAGTTTGAAAAAAATTCAGATACATCACTGCACATGTGGTCTGATTACTGAGCCAAAGGTATAGCACAACATTCTAGTGACATGTTATACATTGGAGTGAAGTGTATTTAGAGCAAATAGACAATTTTCTGGCAACGGGAGCCTGGACGTTTCCATCAAAAGTAAAGGTAATCCAATCAGCTCATACGTCCTCTGAGGCCAGGGCGCAACAAAGCTGCATTGGTGTTTAGCTCAGGTCCTTGTGTGGTACTGACCTGGGTCGGAGAAGCAATCAGACGTAAAATGGTTTGCACAAACAAGCAAACAACACGTTTTTTGTGAGTCTAGCCAGGATATTTCCATCAAAAATAAAGTTAATCCTCTCAGTTTGTGAGGCTGGCAGTGTGATATAATGATTTGGGCTGGCCTGTGCAGGCAACAATAGAAAAGTTTGGATGCTGAATTTCTGGCAATTCAACAGAAGCATGTTGTTGAAGTGGCAGTAGTGTTCTATAATGGAGACAGCATTGCCGGCTTTATTCTATTTTACATAGGACTATGCACAAAACCTTAATGGTGTGTAAAATCACACCGTTTGTGATATAGGCAGCTCAGAAGAAACACGCTGCGTCCCATGATTTCACATTTGTTGTTTGATATGCACTCCAGATATCAAAATGTATGTAAAGAAACACTGACAAACTGAATTTTCTAAAATGAAATGGAGACTTTGCTAACCCACACAATGAACACAGTCAAACTACAATACATTTGTTTCCCAGTTTTGTTTTTTGTCCCTCCTTGTGCTCTGTGTCTTAGCCTCAGTGGATGCAATGAAATCTAAGGGATAAGGGATTAAATTATGTGCATCAATGATGATGATAAAGTCAGGTAATAATGGTTTTGCAAATGTCAAGCAAGAAATGGGGCGACATTTCCATATGAAATAGAGCAACTCCAGCAGTTTGTATCTAGCTGAGGGAACCAGAATGGAAGACAAAGATACAAGCTTCTTCTGCTTACGGCCTTTCAGATTTCTAATCTCCATTGTCCCTTTTGCTCAAGCCCAAAACTGCTGTCAGATACCTTCCAGCTGTGTGGTGAATTCCTACCTGCAGAGGTCCCTGATGTAATTCCTAAAACTACCCTTCTCAGAGGAGGATTTATTTAAAAGCTAGATGATCAGAGAACCCATTTCCAGCTCAGATCACCTCCAGTATCAGAAGTCCTCAGCCACTTACTGGCAATGGGGATCTGATGATGTTTCCCAGTGGTGAAGATAAATCTGCTAATCCTTTTGATCACACAATGAAGCTGCTGCTCGATGCCGAAGGATGAGTATTATGTATCTAGTGATTGATCTACTTCAGGCTAGCTGAAGCAACATGGTGATCCGCATCCTTCAATTCTGCAATGCTGGAAGAAGTGCCCATGGCTGGGATAAGTAGCCCTGGATCTGTGCTTTCTGGATGGATAGCAACGCTCCTGAGTAGCGTGTCCTACTAATCACACTAAACCAAGCCCACACAACACCCACTGCTATCCAGTGTTTTCACATCACACCTCTCCTCGACCTAGTAGTGCCCTGTCCTGATTTGTTCTCCCAGAGGCATCGATCATGACATGGCCACGGTGTGTCAAAATGAATTTTCTTCTCTCAGCCCTGTTATTTCCTTCTCCTCCATTATACCCTCTCCCACTAGGATCCCCACGGACTGTGTTGCTAAAAACAATCAGAACCACACCAGTTCACCGTTCAGCTTTTAAGCCCTTAAGGTTAGGTTCACACTACAGGGCAAAGTGCCTCACATCTGATTTTTTTTTTTACCATTTTGCCATGTCTGACAAAGGTTTGTTTTTCATAACCCTGTTACAGGAAACCCTGTGAAGGAGTAGGAGGGTTCGGGATCAACCATTTCAGAATTCATGTGACTTTCCTGTCTCTGAGCATTCTCAGATCCCTTCAGCTGATGAACTGTTGTTTTCATCACTTCCTGTTGTTCGGCACTCTGCTCGTCAATAATGCTGGACCATGTTATGGATCTGATCACACTGATATCAGATGCTGGTTACATGAAAAGATGAATGTTAACCGTCAAGCACAAAGGTTAGGTTTGAGAGAAAATCCAGAATCAACCCTCAACGACAGGGTGAGTGTACCCTCAATCATTATCTCTTCTTCAACTGCAATAGAAATCAGCAACCAAGATCCTAGCCCCATACTTAAAGATAAATTAACATTCTGAATTGGCTGCTGACAAGTTACCAGTTTGTGGAAGTGTTTTTCACACTGCTTCTGTGAAAATGAAACAGAATTGTTTTTGTTCCTTTCTATGAAAGTCTTTAAAGAACATCAGGGGGGAAGCCGGTATTGAAGCAACTGGTGTTTGGTTTAAATGCTACTAAAAATATGTTACAACCTCTGTAATTTGTCGGTATCTCTGTCAATATGTTCCATTATTGATTTGACATACTTGAACTACTTAGGAGCATTTTAATTTACTTATCTCCTTGGCTTATTTATTTAAATATTTATTGACTTAAAGATTTCTCTGACAGTGTCTGTTTACGTTTTCTTGTTTGCATAAGCAGTTCTTAAAAGTTGCCCATGATTGTGATAAAGTTATATGTAGATGATAATAATGATAAAATTGTTGTTCCAAAACAAAATAGTTCGACATGAATGGCATTTTTAAGACATGGGGATGGTTTACAGATTTCAGGCTTCTTTTGCGTCAGGTTTTTTCTATAGATTATGTGAAACAGTTGCAAAGTAATGTACCCTATACACTACACAAACTCGTAAAATATTTCCATGGTGCATGACTATATAGCAAAGTGGCTCCTAACGATCTCCAAATCTGAGACTATTAAACACTATCCAATAAATTATAGAATGAACGACAATCAAGCGATCTAGATTTTTCCATTGAAATGCGACGATGTAGCGATTTGAGGTTACAGTGTAGAGGAGATCAACAAGTTCGATTAGTCCACTATGTATTAGGTCCTCATCCAAAATTATAATTAAGCAACAGACTAAAATGCTTTGAAGTCATTGGCTATTTATCATCACGTTGCTGAGAACAGTAAACATACATTCTGTTTAGGCCCAACAAGAGAAATGAACAAAACAGTCTGCTTCAGTCTTTTGGAGCTATTACAATTTTTTTAATGAAGTTATGTTTAGCCAACAAACTATACTTTTAGCTGGGAGAATTAGATTTCTCTCTGTAATCAAAAGAATGTTTAATTACCAATTACTACTTACATAGCAGCCTCAGCACAGCCATATTTTTCTCACCAACATTTGCACCTTATTTGAATTTACCCAAATTACTATGCATATGAACAAAATATTCTCAGTTGACATACAGTAAGAAATAGATTGCGTCAACTAAATTTTCTTCAGTCGTGTTTAGCCTTTTCATGCCTTGCTCTTTTATTAGCATTAAATACGCTAGATAACACTGTTGAATATGATTAGCTATATTAGCTAAACTTGATTTAAAAATTTGAATGACACAAAATATTAATATGCAGCAATTAACAACACTATTACGTGAACTTAACTCACCAAAACATGCTTGAAATCACCCAATTTATCTAAATGAATTTTAGATTTAGTTTTATTTTTTTAGAGGGCATCATCAGAAAACAACATGATTTATGATTTCCTTTATTAAAAATGTGGTTGGATCTAAAATTTTCACAAAAATATCTCTTAATGTGTTCATTTGAAATGTTTGAGTTAACTGTTAAGGAGCAAGAAGTAAGAAAGATTAGAACCCGTACCGTAGGTACTGTACCGTAGGCTGTATTTTCCATAGCCTTTATAAGCAGCCATATCTCGTGTGTTCAGCTTTGAAATGTGGACAGCATTTGAGCTGGGATTTAACCTTACATAATTTGCACCCACCTTTTAGTGAAAATGTAAAAGAATTACGTTTAAATGCCATGTATATACCTTATTCATCCTTCAAGCAACAGTTTGAAAGTTTTTCTGATATACTTTTTGTTTAATATGTAGGACTACAAAAGCTGGTGTAGTGAACCGGTTTACTGTAATAGATGTTGGCACATATAGAGTAGTGCCTGAGGGAGATCATAACACCAGAAAAATAATATATCAGAGCAATGAGACAAATGAGTTTGGAAGGTTTTAGAAAAAGTTCAGATTTACTGATATATTGCTCACTCTGGCTTTGTACAAGTTTGAAAACAGCAGGCTCAGACAAGTAGAATGTCAAAACTTGCCATGATGTAATCATAGTGATAAACATAAATGTTCAGATAATCCAGAGCAATATGAACTTAAATAAGAATCATGAGTGTGAAGATTTATCCCTGAAATATTGGGAGACGGTCGTATTTTCAGCAACCAAAAACGGGATTCGGAAAACACATTTTAACAGCAAAATTTGAGTAGATTCTTGTTGAATCTTGTAGCTTGTTAATTGCTTTCTTTCAAAAGAGCCACCATTTTATAGAATTAAAAATAATTCTAGTTTGAGTCCCTTTTGTAAAGATGAGAGGCGTTATTTAAACCGTGGCTCAGACCAAACAACGCAACTGAGACTTTTAAAGTGTAGTTCATTAGTAGTTTTAAAAAAACATTAAAAAAAAAGGCACCACAGTACCCAATGTAGACATGACTACATGACTTGGCAGAGGGCAAATGTGTTTCCCATAATCTTGCTAGAAACAGAAAACAAAGGTTAAAACATATCCTCCTTTGCGGGGGTAACTACAAAAGCACTCAGGGAGCGCAAACCTCCACCAAGGTGAATTGACATCATTGTGATCAAGTCAATTAAACTGCTTGTTTTTACCTGTGGGTGAAGTCTAATTGCAAAATGTGTCTATTAATGTATTAGTTATTGCAAAAGAATAACTCCAAAAGTGCCCTATCTCACAATGTTGAAAAATAATGACAACACCAAAATATAATAATCTCTGGGATATGGCAAAACCTACATCTTGGTAAAATCTTCACGCCAATCCATTTTTTTTTTTCAGTGATCTTGCTCACAAACAGAGAGCCAACGATATGTAACAATAGAAGGCACTCTGAGAGTGCAAACCTATGCCAGGGCTAAACACTACACAAGGTAAGGTCATGACGTAATGTCATCTCTAGCATATGCCAAAAACAATATCTGGGTAAAATGACGTGCAAATTCATCCATAATTTTTTCTGTAATCTTGCTAACAAACAAATAAAGGTAAAAACATAGCCTTTTTGGCAGAGATAATTAAAAAATAATCTTTCACCATTAAATCCTGTCTGCTCAATGCGTTATTTTTTGCTCTCTAACTTGTAGCAAAATGCTTGAGCTATAGAAAACGGAAGAGCTTCAAAAATATCTCTGAAATGTTGTAATGTACATATAGGAAGGATTTTATTTTGATCAGTGTTGGTTTGGATAAGATTATAAAAGTTTAAAGCATTTCTATTATTATAATAACACTCATAATGTATTAGTTATTTGTGACACCAGACATCATACATTTTGTGCTGGTAGAGCTATTTGGAAGGTTTGGAGAAAAACTAATGAACCCCCATTCCTCTCAGGAGAAAAGTAGCAAGATAAGCTGAAGTAAAGTGGCAAGAATAGTGAACTACAACACCAACTTCATTTCCAGTCAGTGCTATCTCAGTTCAGCCAGTTAAACAGATGCTGTCAAAGTCTTTGTTTATTAAGCATAAACCTGGGATCTAGGCATCATTTGCTCCAAGAGGGGAAAAAAAAGCCCCACATAAGGAGACAATACAAACTTTAAAGCGACTAACAATTTAAGAATGATGTATCAACTCAGCAACCACATCTCCATCTGTTACACTCAAGCTGGAATGTTATGAGGCTAAAATGGTGATAGTGATCATTTTGGCATTCCAAAAAGAAAACATTAACCAAAGAAGCATTGGATTAAAACATTTGAAAAAGTATGTTTGTCACTGAAAAATATAAGTCAGACATTAAAAAAATATCTTATTTATATTTTTTATACAGATGATTTTCTTACCGTTTGCATTGTTTAATTTTTTATATAATAATAAAAATGTCTCTGTCAGTAAGTTTTCTACGTCAATGGTTCCCAGTTCCAACTGTCATCATTTCAGCGGGGAGAGGAAAGGTTTGAGGGGAGGAGAACTTTTTTTTACATTTTAAATAGAAACATGAATCTTATGGACTGCAGTTTACTCTATGTCTGAATTCCCCTGCAGCAATGACGTCAAAGCCCAAGAAATGTTGAGTGATGTCATCAGCATACAGAAGTGCTTCTTGCTCAATGACACGTGGATGTCTGTGTGAGTCGTGGGTGTAGCTATCCATGGACAGTTGTATTTGAGATTGCAGCGGTACGCTCTGATGCCCTTGACCTTCGGGAATACTTTTCGAGAAGTTTTTGAGAAGGCTGTCACACTACTTGATCGATAAATGCAAAAGATTTAGAAAAGAGGGATGCCACCACTGAAATGCCGAAGTAATTTATTTACACCAGTAACAACTGTAGATGTAGCAATGCTACTGCCAAAAACAACATAAGTACAAGATGCTGTAACGATGTTGCATTACTGGTTTAGAGTTACCAGAACTTCATGTCCCACCAAAGGCGAACATCAATGAAGATTTTCATCACAAAACTCAATGTATTTGCATACCAGACCTAACTGCATTATTGATATAATAAACATTTCAAAATCAGGTGACCAAGTTAACACTATTTATGAAAATGAGCAATTTTGAAATTTTTAATAGATATCATCTGTTAAAGTAGGGCATTATGGGTTTGTCATCCATATCTCCATACCCCTGAGGTTTAGCTGTACCAACTGTGGATTCGACAGTCATCTCACTGTCAGATGAAATGATGTTAAAATGTTTCATTCCCCCTAAAAGGGAGATGACAATTACAACTGTGCCGGAGTAATCCCCAGGACTCGTTGCTTAGATGCATCTACTGTTCTCTCTCTGGACTCTTGGTGGAAAAAACTCCTAAATACATTCCCAAAAGAAATAAGAACTCTTTTTTTCCAACGTGACTCTGTCTTCCCCACATGCGATAAAGACTGATGTACTTCTAGAATGGTAATCACCTCACAGTGGAGTTCTGTGCCATCCAGCAGCCTCACTGATGGAAAAGCTATGAAATCACAAAGATGATAGATGTTTTCTGAATTAGCACAGTCACGGCCTGCTGTCCCGGGGCCCAGCAAAAGAATTATGATTTGTCGTCAAAGGTGACAGGGGCAGTGACTTTGTCTTTTTCATCAACCAGCACAAAGGGAAGCCTGCTGTCAGCTGTAAAAAAAAAAAGAAAAAAAAAAGAGAGAAGAGGTATTGAGGTGTCAGGTTGGAAATTCTCATTGACTTCGATTTAATTGAAATCTGTAGGAGGTGAATCTCAAATGTTTGACTTTGGATTATGACGTTTCACACCAACAAGGGTCATGAAGCCTCAAAAATGATGGTTAAACATCTGTCTCAAATACCTTTACAAATATTACAGTGAATAACAGATAACAAGTCTAAGTCCATTGGAATTAATTTTAAAGCTGCTTGAAATTAGAAGAAAAAAAATCTGTCTGGCTCCATAATTGAGTTATATCACATATATCTAGTTAAATGTCTGCCACGAGGTTTCACTGGGTATGCCTCTTAATGTTTGGTCGAATCAAAAACTGTTAATACATACTTATCCATGTTTTACAATTTGCATGATAATTTTTGTCTCTGTCTGGTGTTGTTAAACACACATATTTTAGCAAGTTTGCCATCGATCTCTGCCCAGCATGTTAGAATGCTAACAGTTAAGAGCTGAAACTACTGTAAGAATAATAGTTTTGCATTTTTAGGTATAACCTACCGTTATAACCTTATAACCGACTGGGCGAGTCGTGTTCTATCTCTCAACAATCTGTCTAGTCAACCTAGTTTACTGGCATCGTGAAATTTCATCTCAGGAAGGACACACACACACACACACACCTGCACACTGTTGCAACATCCTGGCTTCTTAGATAAATACAGTGAATAGATCGGACTGGCAGATTCACTCTTAATAATGCCAATGCAGTAGATTTTTCGGGTTTTGCAGTATCCTGCCAGACACATCAGAAAACAATGTCATCCAAATTTCTCACCTTTAACAGTGGAAACGTGTTGAATAGTGTTGTTGCTCTGGGGGCAGATCTTATGTCTGCCGGAGAGACAGCGAGGTCTAGGAGAAGGCAACTATGTCTTTCAATAAAAGTTCAATAAAAGTTCGGTGGTTGCAAGGGTAATGTTCATCTGTCCGGTTTTCGACTGAAGAAGGAAAGATTGAGCCGAATCACGGCTCCCACACTCCACAGAGATTTTCATATTCCTCCCTGTGTGCATTCGTGCGAGCCAATAGATGTGAACATGCAGTTACTAAATGGCTGCAGAAGTCGAGCAAGGATATACACAGAAACAGATTTATTTTGTGGAAGGTTTCAAATACAACTTTTTGGGCAGCCATAACATTATAACCAGCGACTACCTTGTTACCAAGTCATCTGTCAGTGAGTGGGATATAAAAGAAAACAAGTGAGGGTTTTGTCTTCGAAGTACATGTTGAAAACATTTGGCAAGCCTAAGGATCTGAATTTTGACAAGGGCCAAATAGTGATGACTAGACAGCAGGGTCAAACTATCTAAAAAAAACTGTATGTCTTGTCGGGTATTCCTGGCATGCAGACATTAGTACCTACTAAAAGTGACTGCAGGACTGAGAAACAGTGAAGTGCAAACAATTTACCCTTTATCTGCTCACAGAGTCCTGTGGTTTAAACCCCTCAAAGTGCCTTCTCACCCTATTGCTAGAGTCTGTTACTAAGTTCCAAAATGCCACCGAGTTGTCAGCAACACCCCTGACACCCTCGTGAAGACTTACCAGACCATTAGCAGCATTATTAAATAATGGTTTTGTAAATGCTTACTCACATGACATGCCACCCCCTCCATAATCATTTACCTATTCCACCCTCCAAATCTGGCGGTGTATTTAAACTGCAAAATTTCCCATCTCTACACTCTGTCCGGCTTATGCCGCAACTTCCCTGCTTAAGCATTTTATATTTGCCCGTTAAAGCCCCAAAACCACCCTAGAATCCACCTAGAGGCTCTGACAGTATATATGATATTTTCTTCCCAGAAACTTGCTGTAAATGATCTGCTTGGAGTGATGAGGTAGAAGTCTAGAGGCCAAACGACATGTTTTGCCATTGTAATAAATGTGAGTTTACTGACTGAACTATTGTCATTGTGGCCCAGGAGCATTCCTTGACTGCTCATGGCTTTGTAAAAATTCTGTTATGGCCATTGCAATATGACGCATAAGGCAGAAAACAAACTGAAGGCAATAAATTCAAAGGGAGATTCATTGTGCTAAAAATGGTGGGTTTGCTGGGTGGTTTGCTGGAGAGTGGGCTTTCAGGGCAGGGGACTGGATAACCAGATTAACAGAAGAGACCAAGCCCACATTCGCACTACAGGGAAATGTGGCTCAGGGTTGATTTTTTGCTTGTATATCACTTTTTCATGGCAGTGTGAACTGCACAAACAACATTGACTCTGGTGACATTGGTGTTCCGATTAAGGCCGCTTTCATATGTGGTCCTAAAACAGACACAGGTCGAATGTTTTGCAATGCAATCTCAGTCCTAACCTTTAGATTGGAATTCATGTGACTTTGACGCCAACTTCCATCGACCTTGGTCACAGTGCATAAACAGCACTATAAATGCTATAAACAACACTATAAGCACTCTGCAAACTGTTGATGCTGGAGTCTGATATAGACACATTTCAAAAGTAACCAGCTATAATGAAATATAAACAGTGAAAAGCTACACACAAAATAATGTTTTCTAAGAAAAATTCTGAATAGAGCATTGAGACAGGCAGCGTGAGCTGAGCCAGAGACAGACTTAACTGGTGGCTTCCTGGTGGGTTGATTAGATGGCAGCTTCTGGATGGTGATCCTGAGACATACAAAGCAAGAATAAGACAAGTCAGAACTTTGAGAATCAAACAAGATGAGAATTGACCTGAGCAGGTTCCCACACTGGTGCATGAGTCTGGAAAAGTTGAGATGGGTATAGATATGCTACTGAGTTCTAGATTGCAGCTGGATTGTAGTTGTGCCAGTGGATCAAGCAGGAGAGGAACTGGAATCCACGCCCACACAGACACACCGACACAGAGGGAAACACAGGAGAAGGAGAGACAGTCACTATTCAATATTGTAAATATTCAAGTGGTTGGGACTGACCTACCACACAGAGTCATAACTAGTTTCCACTGGCCTGGAACTAATATAATGTTTTTGTTTCAAATGTTTATTTCACTTTAGATAATAATTTATCATTGAGTGATATTATGAAGGAGAGGCATCATAATAACGAACAAGTAGGACTTGATGAAAAAAAAAATTTGTGAAAAGAATCAAACTGATCTAAATGAATGTCAAGGTTTGAAAGCATCTGTGATGCTGTGTTTATCATCAACACTGCTCAGAATCATCTTCGTTCAGCTGTACCCTTTAGGGGTCCCCATAGCGGATCATCTGTTTCCATCTGGAACGGTCCTCTGCCTCTTCCTCTATCACATCAACAACTAACCACCACATACCCAAACCTTAACCCAGATTTGAAAATGTTCATTTAAATTAGCCCTAACCCCAACCCTAAAGTATACATAATATGCCTTTGTGACTACACATTGAACCAACAACGATAAGTCAAACCAAAGTGCACTATAAGTTCTCATTGACTCGTTTTAGAGAAAGTACACTTTTAAAAGGTCCAGCACATCTGATGGACAGAGAGTCAAGGGTCAACTAATCAGTTACTTTGTAAATCCTTTTAACTTGTACTCACAGTGTAACTGAAAAAGTCTTGTTTTATTAAATCCAAAAACAATTTGCGCCTTATCCAGTCAATTTACTGGTCATATGGTTCTACACATCACAACATTTCATCAGATTTATTCCAAACAAACTGACACTTAAACAAATACGGCATGAAGGGCATTACTAGGAAAAATATAGAGCAATTTGGGGAACCTACGCAATTTTCCCTGATTAATTTTCTACATTCAAGGTTCTACAACTTTGTCATCGACCCCAATTTAACTTTCTTTAAATGAAATACATTTCAGACTTCGGCTGATGTTCACTTTTGTTGCGTTAGCATGTTTACTTCCTCAGCAGGAAGAAGATGTCCAAAGACTGTGATGGTGTAAGCCGATTTTCTTCTTTGCTTCAATCCTAATTGAGTTTCGTCGAGCCACTGATTGGATCCTGATAGGACTCTGCCATCAACTGATTGCTTGCCAGTGTAATTTCTCTTTTTAATCTAATCAAATCAATTGGCCATGTTAAAGAGATCTATTACTGCTTAATCTTTTTAACAATTCCACTGAGCTCTGGCATTTATTCATCACAATCTGGATGTAAAGTAAATTAGTACGGTACAATAATAATGTTTAAATACTAATACTGGATGCTTTTAATTAATCATTTATTGTGCACCCACAAAGACATCTATTATTTGAAGGCCTCAATTAAATGTTATTGTCCAAAACAAAAAGATGCCCAGACCCCAAAAGGCTACCACAATATGTTGAGTAATAAGTTTAGGCATGGTATGGCTCTGTAGACTGAAGTATGTTTGTTTAATACCGTCATTATAATGTTCCCTGAACTCCAGAGCTAGACTGCACTATCAGTATGCCGAGGCATGCGTAAATGAAACTTAATAAAAGTCAAATATCAACAACACAATATGGGGTCTATGGAGCCCTCATTTCACTGAATACTAGACGCTCTTCAACTAAGTTATTGCTATTGGTGATTGTGTTTGTTTATTAATATATCCTGTCTGCTGACATGGATTATATTGATATAATATCTTTGTTTGTGGTGAAAGTAATATTATCTTTTTTCAAAATGCAAGGGGATTTAAGGCTTGGAATCCAGATTCCGAGTTCTAATTATCAAATTGCTTGGGTCTCTGAGTATTCTGCATCGTGAACTCTTCAGTCCACATAAGTGGGCTGCAAGATCTGCACTGTCGATTAATCCATAAGAACCCTGACCATTTCTGCTTAAAAGAGAATTATGGGGGATCCTGTTCAAGTATCAGAGGTCTATAGTCTTACATAAATGTTACATCAGGCTTTTTTTCCACAGTGGAAAATAAATCAGGTTGATTTTTTTATTTCTGAGTCGTTCAGATTGTCAGTTGGAAACACATATATCAAAGGGGAACTTGATTGAATGGATTGTATAACATAAAAATGTGCAGACCTATTGAAATGACAGTAGGTACAGAAAGAAAAGTGAGCAACATGCTGAGTAAAACTGAGATTAGGACAGTTTTTGAACCATTTTAATTTCTGTTGGGCATTTTTGGCAGTTTAGCCTTGGCTTACGGGAAACATTTGAATCCATTTCTTTCTTCGGTGAAGATGCACATTGCATTTCTCACAAAGGGTGGTACTTTCATTGACTTTGCAGACTTTCCAATGGCCATACTTTCTACTTTTGCTGGCTGGCAGTCCTTGGAACTCTGACAATAAGTCTCTTAGGGTGATAGTGGAGATATGGCTGTGACTGTTTTATTGAAGCAACAGTTTGAATTGAGTAGCTCATAACCATATTTTTTTCACAAGATGACAAAAGGCATCGTCCATGACTATTTTAAAGCTGTGACATAAATTTCTCAACGATAATGCAATGTTTTATATACGTTATTCAATGAATGTGGTCAGAAGAAATTAAATGTTTTACATGACACTTTATGTAAATGTAAAGCTTTAGAATTGTTAAATACTTTGAAACAAAAAAAAAGATTGTGCAACTTTTTTTTTTAAATTAGCTTGGTTTGTCGAATGTGCCAACCAGCTACACCATTATTTTAGAAATCATGTCATGGCAAGAAATTATTGCCACATTGTCACATGACTACACAGGGTAGTTCATTAGTTGTCACGTAGCAAGTTCATGAGGAAAAAGTCAAAAGTGGATCATGTCGTAAGCATGTCTGATAGGCTGCAGATAGACCTACTCAAGATAATATCCAATAGAAAATGATTTCCATTAGACAAAAAAGACAGCTAAAGAGCAGACCCTTTTTCATAAAAGTCTTTAGAGGTTTAAAATCAGCTCTCCAATGTAATGGAAAGATGCCATAACACAAAGTGCACCACAAAGTGGTTTGGTGAGAAAAGTGGAACCCCCAATATGTAACGCAGATGGTTTTTACTTTCTGTGCTGACAAAAGCCAATCCAACTAAAATAGTAGTAAATGCTTGGTGAGAAGAATGTATTTCTCTCTCCCTCTCTCTCTGTCCCTCTCCCTGAAAATGAAATTAAATGAATAATCCAATAAGATCAGCCAAACACAAAGGTATTTCCTTAAATATAATTAAAATGTCAGTATTCTGGATGAACTGATATATAAGGTCTGGACAATCTACAGGATAAAACATGATTGAACGATCTTGAACTTCATTCAATTTCCTCATGACTTGGAACCAAATATACATGTGTCCACTTGTAATAAATAAAGCAGTTGCTGATGAATAATAAGAAATATTGGCGTTAAATATATTTCTGGGCAACAACAAAAAAATTAAAAATATCAAAATAAAGCAGGCACAATTGTCGCCTTCCACACAATGATACCTGTCCACCAATCATGTTTCAAAAACAAAAAATCTACTCAAAATGACAAGAAACATGCAAAAGATATTTTATTACTCATTTTTGAGTCATCTGTGTCATATTTAAATCTTAAGTTATGAATACCAGTCAAATCAAATCACCTCTGCTACTAGAATACAGAGTTAGAATTTCTGTGTCTGTAGCTTTCATGTCACATTCTACGTGTGCTACAGTCAAAATACATGTTATTCATAGTTGCAAGTACACTTTTAAAGTATTAGACATTGAAATAGCAGCCAATTGGACCTGCGCCCAATTCCATCTCAGTAGTATTTAAATTTTCTGGCATGTGCTTATGGAGACCTCCAATCGGTGCTGCTGCTTTTTAGCCACCAGGTAAATTGTAGAAATGACGAAAAAAAAGCCAAATCCACATCGAAGAAGTTCATAATAGAGAATAGTTCTCTGGTGTACAAGCACAACCAAAATGAAACAGTGCACTGCCTGTATATATCTGAAATGTTATTGGTCTTAATATACTGTATAAATAGACCTATGCTGTCATCACCAATAGAAAGTTTATATCCCCGAAAAGTCCCCCTGATTGAACTCATCAAATTAAATGTAAAGTTTTCTCCACTGTGTTTTTTTGTAAAAAGCTCCACCCACTGAGTAAAATATGTACCATTACAGTGAAACACAATATAGAATAGATAGAAATCAATTCATTTGTATGAAAATCCGACCAACGATTAAAAAGTTATGTTCGGAAAACAATTATTTTCTTAAAGAAATTCCCCTAGTGAGTGAAATATGAACTATTAGAGTAAAACCTGATTAATGCAAGATAGATCTCCTTAACTTAATTCGTATGCACGGAATTTGGACTAGATGGGATCAACTGAGATAAAGCTCACCCTACTGCCAGAACTATACAACAGACATTTACCAAAAATCAACCCAGTTCTTCCTCACACTAAAGTCGGTTTGGGTATAAAATTTGAAAATGATCCATGAAATATTATTTTTAGTTTTGTCCGGAAAACAGTGTTTTTTGTAAAAAGAATAAAAAATAAAAAAATTTAAAAAAAGCTCCCCTAAGTGAGTTAAATGTGAACTATTAGAGTAAATCCCAATGTATACAAGATAGAGCTCCTCGAGTCGAAACATATGCGCCAGGTTTATATTAAATCGAACCAATGGTTGAGAAGTTATGGCCTGACAATTTTTGCAGAGAATGCTCCCCCTACTGTCATAGATATACATCCGAACTTTCCCAAAATCACTCCAGTTCTTCTCCTGCGGCGATGATGATATCCCCAAATGTTTGGGGATATAATGAGGCCTGTGGAAAAGCTGCATATTCATTATGTTTGTGGACGTCTATGATTGGCCACTAATCCTCCCTCTGCAGATTCCAAATGTAAGGTAAACTGAGGGAAATATTTTCAACAGTGCATGTTGGGGAACAGTTCTGATATGGGTTGCTGCAATTCCTCTAATGAGGGTAATGCTTACTCTGGGATACACAATCCCGTCACTGTAGAGAATATTGAATATTTTTTAGGCCCATTTGGGAATGAGACAGTGCAGGATTTTCAAGCACTTGTAGAAAGTTTTCATCTTGTCAAAAAGCAATAATTCTTATCCAATCCTTCAGTTGTCTGCAGAAATCTCTTAGATCTGATGATGGGGGTCGATGAACAGTCCAGCATTATATAACTGTTACACTTATGCTTGATTAAATGATCAAGCATTTTTCTAGTTTATGGACATTATGAGCGTGAACCTAAAGTTAATCCTGATCCTTCAACACAGACGATTAAAACTTTTAATCGTGCTGACTGTTTATTGTGTTAAGGTGTTACCTAGCTGCAAACATTACATTTGATAGACTGGTAGCATGAAAAGCTTAGATGTACAAAACTACAGAGAGCAAGCATATATTATGCATGTTGATATGGCAGAAGGAAGAGATGAAGCACTCAATCTTCATGAATGTTAGATGCTTTCATATAAAACAGAGAAATCCGGGGAAGCAGATGAATACCAAAAATAGTCCCCATGTCAGTTTTTTACTTATGGCGGGGACTTTTGTTGCAACTCTATAGAATAATGATTTGAGTTTATCACGTTTATCATGTTAACAAGTCAACCCATAGCATCAATATAATGACATCATTTCTAACTTACATCAGAGAAGATTTTCCTACCCAACTGTCAGGTTGTCCATTGAATGTTCAGTTAACCACTCCTGACTACGATATCAAATTTAGCAAAGGACGTATCAGGATATAATATGGTGCAGACGATAATGCCCCGCTATGTATTGAATCATCATTTGTCATTTGGTGGTACTCTGAATCAACATTTCATACTGAAAACGTGACTGAACCTATTTATAATATGACCCAGTGGCAGCATGTTTATGCAAAAATTAAGGGCCCTGGGGGACAAAACAAGTCAAAGGAGCAACCGAAGAGAAGGCATTAACCATAGCTATTTAGAAAGTGTCAAGTAGGATTAATTTTGGCACATTAAAATTTCTAATGAGGTCAAATCGTTTGCTCTAAAAACAATCTTTACCAAAGTTTGAGCTAATATAACTAAAATGTATTATTTCCCATGAAATACAAAATTATTGAATGATTACGTGTTGTGAGTTTGATTTTTACAGTTTAAAAGCATACGTGACCATACAAGTTGTCATTTTATGGTAAATATAGAGTGTCATAGATATTAATTTAATTTAGGACATTAAAGGGGGTAGTTCATTGTGAACAATACCGTTTTGAATGAACAAAGGACTTTCCCATCAGCCTCAGCTGGACAAGTTTGTAATGCCAATTGTTAGATTTTGTATAGCCCATATCCAGTTTCACTCTTATTAAGTTTTGTGACAGCATGCCAACATCTAATCTAAATATATCACATCTTAGTGGGAAAACATTTAACAAATGATGAACAAACTATGACAAGGCCAAAATAAATTGATGTAACTGAGTTTAGTCAACTTGCACTGGAATTTTGTTTGTGACCCCTTTTTGGTTCCTCATATTTTGATTATATATTTTGGGGATGAAGCACAACAATATACTGGGAAGGCGTGTCCACTCCATGCTCTTACCGGTAAACAAATATATGTGTTTTTCTTCATATCCTCCTTTATATGAAATTGCAATGGCTTCTTTGCATTATGACCATGCTCAGATGTCCACAGTAACAAAAAGGAGAACCGCTATGGTTAACAATTAACAGGATTCGTTATTTAATCACATTAAACCAAATCACATCAAATTAACTAAGTATTTACAGCAACAGAAGTGAGCAGTCAGTGAAGTCAGTTTTATAAGGAGTGCACGGGTGGAGATTGTGTGTGTGAGGTCGTTGTAAGGTGCAGAACATTCATTATCCGTAACCGCTTACCATGTTAATTACTTAAATCAACATGACCAAATCAGAGGGGGAGAGAGATTGCGGCAAAGCCTTCAGCAAACCAGGTAATCGTGCGTGTCACTGGTGCTCCAGGTCACACAATCAACAGCCTGCAGGTAGACGTACACGTTACTAATATGTCACATTAAAGAAGAACCCAGGGCACGTAACAAGTGGGACTCAGATGAGAACAGTAGATCTAAATGAATCAGTTATTTTTGGGAAAAAGTGTTTACAAACAGATGTTTGTCTAATGTCTTTGTGGATAGGGCCGAAATTTCTTTCTTGAAATACTGAGCTGAGTGGCTGTTCCATTGAATTTTGCTACAGAGTTGTTTGGCCTGCATTTCCTCATCACGAGGAAAGGTCAGGTTATAAGTACATTGTCCACAGCTAGGACCATTCCATTTTCCATAAGGTATGGGCCACAGACTGTATGACAGGCTGTTTCCTTGAAGGTCTTATCAAAGTGGACTTCTTGTTTAAGAGTTGAAGATGCTTCACTTCTCATCCATGATGCCTCCTCACTTCTAACTGACTGTTGGGGAGTGTGAAAGAATGTCTTGACCATTTGTCACATTTTAGATGTTCTGCTTGTCCAAAACTTAGAGCTGTTGACAGAACAGATGTTATAGTCATGTATGCATTTCTTCTTATAGAAAATAAAACAGTGACGTATCTTTAAAATAGCATTGATGACCCCATGGAAGGTGACCTAGGGTCAACAAATGGACACCATACTCAAATCCCCTAATATGGCTAAGGTTCAATGGATGGACTCCACTATTCCCTAAAATGGTACCCGATGTATGCTTGAAAAAAGATGAACCAACCAAAGCAGTCATTTCTTGTCCAGCCTACTGGTATATAACTCCATTCTTGTACTACTTAGTTTGAGAGAGACCTGCTTATCCTGTTAAGGTGAGCCACTTTGTGTGTTTCTCCCAATATTGTAATTACAATATAATTTATTTTAACCCTATCAGTGTTTGGAGTCGTCAGTTGTGTTCAGTGTGACTTATTGCACAATAAGTCACATATTTAACCTCAGATGAAGTGTTCAATTCACAGAGAGTCATTAAGTCACAAGAATATTGTTGATAGTTGACCACGCAATCACTTTTCGACTCTGTCGACTTTATCTGCGGTCATTCCAGTTAAAACTTGGACGGCCTCAGATCCAGTCTGAACTTCATAAATGCAGTCTAAACATCTCTTCTCAGAGAGTTTCACCATCATTCACACCATGAATCATGTGACGCTAATGACTCACAGGATGGCCCAGGACATAATCAAGACAACGTTGTCCCTGACGACCCATAACAACCTGCATTAGTGATGCATGGTCACCTGTGTGATAAATTAACAACTCAGCATTATCATACACCTCAGTGGAGGTTAAGTACCTGACTCCTCACCGGTCATTTTGAACCAAGGAAGCCTGAAGATGAGAGATGAAGAGTTGCTTTGTATTCAACCTTCATTGATTGCCATGATTAGGATAACTGACAGATGAGACCAAAATATTACATATTGTTCCTTGTTTCTGATCTGCATTTAAACTGCATTGGTTGTACATTGACTTTAATTTTCACCTTCACTTCTATAGTTAGTTGCAGTTTGATCTCTTCTCGGCCAACCTCCTGCCTTTGATTGCAGTTATTAACTGTGTTTGTTTACATTTTTTCCAACAGTTTGTTTACCAGTTGGTGGATGGATGCTTGAGCTCTAGCTGTCCTGCCCAGATTGATTCCTTTTTCAAAGTAGGTACTCTGCTAGAGCCAGATTAGAAGAGTTTCAGAGATTATGGAAAAAATTTTTTTTACAGTTTTTTCAGCTGCTGTCTACTTACCAAGGACAATAATGTTGGGATTCTTTTTCAGCTGTGTTGATACAGAGCACACTCTACCGCAAGTATTCTTTTTTGAAAACACTTGTGCATTCTCTCACCTGTTATGACTTTGTGTGTGTCCTTTTTACCTTTTCAGATTGAAAGGTTTGCAGGCTACTTGTCACATAATAGCTGCCTGCTGCCTCAACCCCATCATTAACACACATAATCAGATGGGTTTGGGTCAGAAGGTTTATTTTTTGGTACGACTACTCTTAATGCCAAACATGTATAAGCTTGGTCCCGAGAAAAGTAGCTTGTGAGTTAAAATCTTTTTGGTGTGTGGCAGCCGCTTCTGATCTCTAGTCAAGACAGAAGATGGGGCAAAAATGATATCCCCGAAAAGTTGGGGATATCATGGAATTGTCATTGCTACTACTGATGCCGGGTCTGCCCCCGCCGATCCTGCGTTTTAACGCAATTACCTAAAAAATATTTTAGACCTTAGTACTAAGAACATCTGGTTCAATTTTGGGAAAGATCGGGGGTATATGTCTGACACTAGGGGGAGCTTTATCTTCAAAGTTTTCGGGCCATAATTTCTATACCGTTTGTTCGATTTAGTCCAAATATGGTACATATTAATGAGTTAAGTAAGTCCATTTAGTACGTATCATATTTTACTCTACTACTTCATATTGTACTCATTAGGGTCAGCTATTTATTTTGGAAAACACTGTTTTTTGAACATAACATCCTGACTGTTAGTCCGCTATGGTCCAAATGCGGTGCATATGAGTTGATTTGAGGAGATCTGTCTTTTATACATATATATATTTATATCATATTTTATATTTTACTCCCATAGTTCATATTTTACTCACTAGAGAAACTTTCTTTTACAAAAAATAAAAACATTTTCAGACAAATTTGACATTTACTTTGCGGGGTTCAATCAGATTAGATGTGGAATTATGAAGTTATGAAAAGCCCCCAATCCCCTTTACAACCCTGGGGATTGTGGTGTTTTTAGGGAATATACACTGGCTTTCCTGATTAAAATATCTTTAGACACCATGTTATTCCTGATGAGCATATGTTAGAAATTATCTCATTGGTTCCGAGCTTTCAGCTTGGGATCTCATGGAAGAAGGAAATCACAAAGGCATAAATTCTTTGAGTGGCAAAACTATTCAAACTCTTATAGTACAGTATGATTACATTACATAGCTTATAAGCAAACTTTGCAAGCTTGTTTTACAAGCTTTACAAACATTTACACATAATTAAACTATGATAAATAGAGGAATCTATTTTTAATTCTAAAAATGTTATCTAGATTTTACTGCAAATATATTCTTTCAGTTTTCCATTTAAAGACATGAGTAACAAGAGGAAAGAGGAGATGATCCTGAAGGTTGGCTATTTTCACATCAAATACATTTACACTCATCTAAGGCTCACCAGGGATGGAAGAATGGCATATGCATTTGTTGTATACCATTTTTGCAGTTTTGGGACATTCTGTTTTTGTTGTGCAGGTCTGAGATGAACCACTGAAAACCATTGCACTTGCATGTTTACATGTTTTTAAGGCACTACAGACAACCTGAAACATCCTCAGAACCTGCAAAAACTTTTGACCTGACTAAAATGTCCAAGCATGTATATTGTGTGACCAGTGCAAAAACTAAAGGGAAATATTATATGCAATGCATTTTTTATACTATATAGCCTCATTCCAAATAATAACAGCTTGTTATTTAGTTTTTACCCCCATATTTTCACAATGCAGGACAACTTTGATGATTTATGAATGAATCAACATGGGTTTTTATGAGCATAATTCAGGCTTAGCCTTTGATGGAGGACCACTGGGATAGATACCACATTACATAACCACTACCCAGCTCATTCAAACATTTACAAAGTTCACAGCATATGCAGAGGTTTCAGTGCACAACTTTATAAAACTGTGCCTACTGTGGAGCAGGAATTTCATGCACTCATGTTTCTGATCCCCCCTTGACAAATCACTTTGATGATGATTCGCTTGTCTGTTCGCATTCACAGCAACTGTCCTGAATTTCGTACAAGTCAATTTTCCCGGCTTGTAGGCATGTGCTGCTCTAAAATTGTCTCATTTGTTGCCTCATTCTGGCAGGGGGCTGAATCCATGGTGGCATGGTTAAAATAATTATACCTCACAAAATGGCACGATGACTTTGTAGCTGCCACTCAGGCTTATGCTTATTTATATTTAAATTACATTTTTTTGTTTTATGGTTGCCCCATTTTTGCCAGGGTTTTAAAATGGGAACTAAGGTTACTTAAGTTGAAACAATTGTTACATATGATTGTATGCAAAATACTGTACCAGACCTGACAAACAAGTACCTCTAAAAAAAGGGAGATAGAGAAGATTCAATATGCCTTGGGTTTACAATGTCGGTCATACCTATCATCAAATAAACAGCACACACCTCTAAAACCAAATGTGGAACACTGTTATGCTGCAAGAGTAATTTCTAAGTCCATCAGTTGATGATATTTAAAAAAAGGCCTCAGCCAGGAGGATTGTGGGACTGTTGCCCAAATTTTTAGGAAGGACTTTCAAATAAATGCTCAAAAGCTTACTAAAGTGAAATAAATTATTGAAGAGATAGTTGTGTATTGGATTATAATACATTGGTTTTAGACATTATGAGAATTGCAACTCTTCTGATAGTATCAAAAGAGTTTTGATATTCAACAGAACAAAGGTTGTATGCTTTCAGTAGATATTAAAAACAGATGTGCTGAAAGCCCATTGGCCACAAGTAAAAGTTGAGCATTCCAGTGGTCCTAAAGGAGAATGATGGCACAATGTTTGGCCAGGAGAATGAATTTGTTGGAACATGCCGCTGTGCTTGAAATATTTGTCACTGTGAAAATCAAAGATAAAGGTTATTGTAGTACTTTCTTTATTTGTTACGTTAGTCTTTTCACTGAAAAATTATGCCTACAGTGTCAGTCAAAAGGACATACATACACCTATTAACTTACTCAGGTTTTTTCTTTATATTAAGTGAATTTTACCCTATTAGCTACTATTGTATGACAATACTGAACACATACATTTTCTTAAATAACCCATATGGAATTTTGTATTAAGCCATTTGATCCTTCATTCATTATCAACCACTATCAACACCCCCTCCCCCCATCACACCCTTCCCCAACGACCCGAAGCTTAGAATCTGTGAGACGGAGGTGAGGAAGCTGTTTCAGAGACAAAAGATCATAAGGCTCAAGGCCCGGACGGCGTGTCCCCCTCCTGCCTGAAAGCCTGTGCTGATCAGCTTGCCCCCATCTTCACACAGATTTTTAATAGATCACTGGAGCTGTGTGAAGTCCCCTCATGCTTCAAACGCTCCACCATCATCCCAGTCCCCAAGAAATCCGCCATCACAGGATTAAATGACTACAGACCAGTCGCCCTGACGTCTGTGGTCATGAAATCTTTTGAAATAATGGTCTTGTCCCACCTGAAGGACATCACAGGCCTCCTGCTGGACCAGCTGCAGTTTGCCGACCGGGCAAACAGGTCAGTGGATGATGCAGTCAACACGGGACTGCACTTCATCCTGCAATATCTTGACTCTCTAGGGACATACGCAAAGATCCGGTTTGTGGACTTCAGTTCAGCATTCAACACATTCGTACCAGGAACACTTTGCTCCAAACTCCTGCAGCTCGCTGTAACAGCCTCCAGCTGTCAGTGGATAACAGACTTCCTGATGGACCGGAGACAGTAGGTGAGGCTGGGTAAAATCTCATCCTCCACCAGGACAATCAGCACTGGGGCCACACAGGGCTGAGTGCTGTTACCTCTACTCTTCCACTCTACACGAATGAATGCACTTCTGACGAACCATCTGTCAACTCCTGAAGTTTGCAAACGAGTTTGTCTACTCTGGAATTATACAGGTTCCTGGGAACTACAATTTCTCAGGACCTTAAGTGGACATCCAACACAGACAAAATCATCAAAAAGGCCCAGCAGAGGATGTACTTCCTGCACCAGCTTTGGAGGCTCAGCCTGCCTCAGGTGCTGCTGATCCAGTTTTACACTGCAGTAATCCAGTCTGTTCTCTGCACGTCCATCACTGTTTGGTTTGGATCTGCTACCAAACAGGACAGGATCAGACAACAACGGACAATTAGATCTGCAGAGAAAATCATCGGATCCAACCTGCCCTCCATCCAGGATTTATACACTTCCAAAGTCAGGAAACTGGCAGGAAAGATCACTGCAGACCCGTCACAACCCGGACACAACCTGTTTGACTTCTCCCCTCTGGCAGGCGCTACAGACCACTGTTCGCCAAAACTACCAGACACAAGAACAGTTTCTACCCACGGGCCATCAACCTAACAAGGATCAAACCAGTGTCAGTGTTGTACAATAACCTGGTTCACCCCATTATACAATAACTACCTCCAACTGTCATTACTCTGACATCTTTGCACTGTCATATATATTTATATATACATATTAATACATATATATTTAAATGTATATAGCCTGTACACAAGAACATCTCCATTTGTTTATAGCTTGTATATTTGTTAATTGCCTTGTCCATTTAACTTAAAATTGTTTATACTACTTTCATTCTGTGAGAGCTCAGTTAACCAGAGTCAAATTCCTTGGATGCATATACATGGCCAATAAAGCTGATTCTGATTTATCATGTTTAGGGTCGTGGGGGGCTGGAACCTATCACAGCTGAGATTGAGCGAGCAGCAGGGTACACACAGATTACTCAGCTTTGTGAGTCACCCTGGACATTTTTCAAATGTTTAACTAGTAGACTTGCCTTTTAAATGGTTTTGAGACCTTAAGTTACATCGTGTCAAAGTGGTGTTGTTATACAGTAGTTCTTTTCAACCACTGTATTAATAAAAAATTAGGTCAAGAACTGATTAAATAAATCATATCAATCGTAATTTTAAGACATGAAGGTTAGTCAATCTGGAAACTTTGAAGTACTTTGAAGTGCATTAAGGGCCCTCTAAAAAAGAATCAAATGCTATAATAACAATCCCAGGAAGGGAAGACAGATTATTTCCTCTCCAGCAGCGCGAAGGATCATCAAAAACCGTAAAGCAGTACCTCAGATTAGAGCCTACCTGATTTCCTCTCAGAATTCAGGGGCAGGCACACCTCATCATCAACTTTTCAGGGAAGATTATGTGAATCTGGCCTTTATGGTAAAATTTCTCCAAAGAAACTACTACGTTTTTAGGCCAGCCAGAGGAAGATAATTTCTCGGGCCAAGAAAAGGTCTGATGATGATTGAAGAATTTTGGTTCGGATGGATGCGTCTCAACACTCTTCACACTCATGAAGATAGCTGGAGGGCCTTGATGCCAGCTAATATG
Organism: Lophius piscatorius; assembly: GCA_009660295.1. Taxonomy (NCBI): domain Eukaryota; kingdom Metazoa; phylum Chordata; class Actinopteri; order Lophiiformes; family Lophiidae; genus Lophius; species Lophius piscatorius. The sequence goes on from VRLP01000653.1 coordinate 89,606, forward strand.
TGGCCAGTCCCTAGGACCTATCTAGCCCAATAGGAATATCTTGCCTAACAACTTACTAGATTTGGGTCTTAGCACCAGCCCTTGCACTCTGTGGCTGCATCGGGTAATCTTCCACAGAGATTGTCATCCTTCATTGAGATCCCTGGCACATAAAGTATATAAAGATGGGTACTGTACTCTACACCGTGCAAAACCACTGTATCTGAAATAGTAGAATCGGACAGTGAAGCAGATATAAATATGTATGATGCATAGAGGTGTGAGTTTATAAGATTTTGCAAAGTTTGGATGTCCTACTTGCAAGCCTGGTCTAACATTGGTAGACAGTGGATGAGACCAAGGACCTTTAATGGAGAGTTTGGCTAATGGAGAGTTGTACTAGTCACTGTGTCACTGCTCCACAGAGTGAGGGCAGAAGTGTCCAGGGATAGTTTACAGCTTAGCCGTACATCAAGCAGCATTGCGGTGAACCGGGTCTCCTCATGATTTTGTAACCATTAATGAAAACATCGGGTGGTGAGTAGTGCTGTAGGAATTTCACCATTGAAGAGAAGGACAGTAAGTCCTATCAATCTTAGCAATGACAGTTTGAGTGCCTTGGAAAGATCTATCAGACTTTAGATGATTCATGAATATTGAGTACACGTGTACTCCTTAGGTTAAGTATATCTGCTATGCTTAAGAAGACTGTAGACTGTTCTGCTTCCACGCTGAATCAATATATGCTAAAACAACCTTGACTTAATTGGACACCAACTAATGCAGCAGTGAAATATTGGGAGGAATTTGTTATGATAGCCTGGAGGATTTGCCTTTTAAAGCTACTGAGGAGCAGCTGAATGGAAGAAAGGATGTCAAGAAGGTTAAATGAATAAAGCAGATTCAAAATACTATTTAAAAAAAAAAAAATGTATATGATATCTCTATGATATTGAGATACCTACTATTAGTAGACTAAAGAGGAGCAGTAGTAGTAGCAAGCTGAATCACAGGTCATCTAATGGGAATCCTGTTATGGTGGCAGAGTACAGACCTTCAGGGGTGTAGCTGAATGGAGGATATTGCAGGTTGGAGGGATCACACACACAAGGAAAAAATAAGTGAAAAATAGCATGTCAAAGATTTTTTATTATTGAAACATTCAGGAATTATGGTAAATCAGGACTCAATTTAAAGAACACATGTCACATGACTGTTTATCAATTGGTACATTAAAGCCGCGTTATTGAATATTTCTATTGTTACATTGTCAAAAATGGCCCTAATCGTTTCCCGGTAAAGCACAACCCCATAGTAAGGAACACTGAATAGCTAATGCTCATTAGTGCAGCAGATGTGGAGATTTTATGTGGGTGAGTTCAACTTGGCCGCAAGCCACTCATTATGGAATCATCCAAACCAACTCATAGAGCTGCATTTGTAAATAAAAAATTGAGGGAATTTACAGAGGAGGACATATCATTCCATTCATCACATACAATAGTAAGAACCAGAACTGCAGATCTAAGTGATAACCTTCATCTCTAACCAAAATGTCTGTTGGATTTGTACAGAATTAGCCGATGCTACCAAACGTGATATAATTAGAGATCAGGAGAATACAATCATGAAATATTTGAGTGTTTTAGGGGCTTACCCTGAAGACAGGCAGCTGGTTATTGGTCTATGGACATGCCTTTTAACTAGAGCTGCAGGATTAATCAAATCGCAATCGTGATGTCAGCCTGTTCGATTAGATGATGGCAGAAGGCTGTAATTTAATTAAATAAACATGTGTGAGAAAACTTGATTCACTACTCTCTGTTTATGTGCAGTCTGCTCATTTTCTACGCCCACAATAAAGATATGGCGAATCAGTTTCCTTGAGGCAACTGATGCTAGAGTTGTGTACGGTCACGTGACCATCCGGCGTTCAGAGAAAGTGGAAAATGCATTCCAACGAGCAGGGTGACAGCGAATGGTGGCCCCAAAAAATGCGATCTCTGTCAACAAGCCTGAGTCCAAAATGACGCCATAAGACAAATGGCAACATCCCGCGGCAACACAACTAATTTGTACCTGCACCTGTCAGCACAAAATAAAGTATGATGAATGCATGAAAGTGAAAGCTCAGGTTAGTAAAGAGGTGGCTGAAAGTCAGCCTGCAAGCCAACAAAAACAAAGGATTACTACCGATGTGTTTTGGTGTGTCTTGCCCTAGGATAAGTCTTCACTGAGACATAAAGATATCAACAACTCCAAAACATACTACTTGGCAAAAGACATGGTGCCCATGTACACTGTTAGCAAAGAGGGATTTCAGAAAATGGTCCGCATTCTGTATAAAAGGTACCAGCTACCCTCACGGAACTATTTCTCCCAAGTTGATGTCCTGGGTCTTTACAATAAATACCACTTGGAGGTTCAAACGGAAATGACTACGGTTAAGTTCTTCCATCTACTGCGGATCGTGGTCAAGCAGGACGACTGAACTATACATCAGCCTGACTGTGCACTTTGTTGATGATGACTTCCAACTGAAAAGCCGTTGCTTGCAAACTTCGTATTTCCCCAAGGATCACAATGGAGATATTATAGCCATTGGTCTGAAGGAGGCACTGGCCGCGTGGGACCTGGCTGAGGAGCGCCAGGTCGCGATCACAACAGACAAACGGCACCAGCATCGTTGATGCAGTGGAGCTTAATTGGTGGTAGAGGTTCCACTGTTTTGAACATAGACTTCACCTTGCCACTGGTAAGTTAAATTAATGTTTTCTATTACAGAGCTATATTTTATACGCCTGTCCTGTCCACACGTTTTCCTCTCTTTTTGGGTTACTGTCTGAGATTGGTTTTTATTGCTTGTTTTATTTTTAACTTAACATAAGAGTTAACGATTAATCTTAGGGAAATCAACTACTTATTAGTCTTATTAAATGTCTTTTCTTAAAAAAAAAAGAATATTCAAAAATTCTTAAATGTATCTATATAAATATTTGACCTTTTTCTAAGCTTCCTTCAGATATAAGCATATTTGTTCTAACTTTTAAGTGAAAATAACAAAGTAATATACCACACATTAAGAAAAGAGTGTTGTTATAACATGGGTCAGTGTTCCATAATATTTCATAGGGTCTTTTTTTTACCGTTTTCTAGTTCACAGAAAATGCTCTCAAAGATGATGCTCAATGCGTTAACAGGGCTACTCGGTTATGTAGGAAGATTGTTGGCCACTTCTCCCACAGCTGGAAGAAAAAGAGTGGCTTTGAAGGAGTCACAGAAAGAGTTAAACTTTCCAGAACATGGTGACAGACTGTCCAACACGATGGGGTTCCACACCAACGATGATAGAAAGGGTCCTGGAACAACAAATTGCTTTGTCCAAGGTTCTCTCCATGGACTGCAAAGTGTGACACATACTACCCTCTTGGCGGGACTTCGAGGTCCTGGAAGCTGTGAACACGGCACTCTGCCCGCTCCAGGACTTCACAGACGCCCTCTGAAGAGAACAATATGTGAGCATATCTTATCTGAAGCCTCTTCTGCACCTTCTAAACACCTCAGTACTGGCTGAAGAGGAAGAGGACACTGGACTGACCTAATCACTGAAAGCAAAAATTGTTAACCATCTCAACAAGAATTATGAAGACACGCAAGACCGGCTGAGTATTACAACCGTCCTGGACCCAAGGTTGGGAAAACAATACATAGATGCAAAGGGTACCAAGAACATAAAGGAATGAGTGATCTCTGAAGGGATGGTATGTGAAATCACAAAGACACACAATGCTTATTTAGCTGTTAATAAATCCATGTAGGAGATTTATGTGTGTGTTTTTTTAGGAAATTCACCCGCAGCATAAACAGGCACAAAGTGCCACAGCGATGGAGGAAAGCCTGGATGTTTATCCACCTGCAGCTAAAGCCAAAAGGAAAACGTTGACCAGTTGCTTCAAGAGCACCATAAATACACAGCCAGGACCATCAGCATCAACCACATCTGATTCTGAGGTACAGGTTAGAGAAGCAGTGGCTGCTGAACTAAACAGTTACATCTACATGACCTGTGTGGACTGTGGAGAAGATCCACTGAAATGGTGGAAATGCCACAAAATGAACTTCGCCAGGCTGTGCAAACTCACACTGAAATATCTGTGCATACAAGGAACGAGCTCTGCATCTGAGAGAGCTTTTAGCACGGGTGGTAACGTTGTGGCTGCCCGTATCTCCTGTCTGAAACCAGACAAGGTGGACATGTTGTTGTTTTGGTGAAAAAATTCGGAAGAGTTGCAGTTTTGATGTTTTGAATTTGATTTAGTGAAGCTGAAGGATCAATTTTATTTTACATCCAGTTTAATTTCTAAAAGAGTTTCCGCAAACATTTTTTGTTTTTTGTAACCTCTAAAGTAAAGTTAAACCCTGCTGCTTTAATTACCTTGTTTGTTTAGTAATTCAGCACCTTGTTTGTTTAGTAATTCAGCACATCTTATTTTCAACATTTTAATTTTATAATTTATGTTATTTTGTTTTTGCTACTGAGAGTTTGCTAAATGCCTTTTTTTTTTTAAAAAAAGGTATTTTTTGTTATTGTTATTTAATTTTGTAAAATATAAAGTTATTTTGAAAACTGTTTAAGTAGTTTAGCTTTGTTTTGTTTTTTTCAGTACTCAAAGTAAGTATTGTACTGATAAACATTTTAAATAGTCAGGGATTTGTGTATTTACAGCTTTATTTTACGACATTTTATCAACAATATTTAAGACGTACTTAACATCCCTCAGAGCCCCAGTTATTTGCAATAATAGATTATATTGGCCAAAGTACACTGTACAGCACGAAATGGGGCTTTTTTCACTCATCTAATCTTGTTATATAGTGTCTATTTGCAATCAACATCGCACACTTAACAAAAACAGGCGGGGAAAGCGTTTAGATTAATAACATTTGAAAATAACAAAACTGAATCCAGCTCACCTCTTATGGTTTACAGTATAAAGCACTTTGCTCATATAGAATCCAATATGAATATTGAGTTATCTGTAATGAATACGGATGAGTACACCAGTAGCTCAGTGGTGCTTCAAAGTGGCTGTCCACTGCTCCCTCAGGGGTGGGTCAAATGCAGAGAAATAATGTCGCTATGTTGTACTGTGTATGGCTGTATGTGATCAAGAAAGGATTTCTTCTTATTCTCATTACCTGTATCCATTTCTCTATTTCAATCCAAAGAGACAAGGAATGAAGTGCAGATGAATGTATATTACAACGGATGATTTGAAATAATTGGTCTTCCTGAGAGTTGTTGGCAATCTGACTCTTGAGGGAGATTTTTATCTAAGGGTATCTGCCCTAAGCAGCAGAAAGGTTTCCGATGGAGTCAATCCTGGATACTAGTGGTGGTGCTTGTGGACTGCAAAGAGATGGGAAGATGAAAAATAAACAGCAAAAGCTAGCAGTATGAAGGAACTAGAGGAACAGGTAGAATCATATATAAAAAGACAACATCAAGATGACAGCCTAATGATGAATGTGTGTCGCTGTGATTTTGGTTAGATGTGGCCAGCTATTTGAGCACAGCTGTCATCATTGAAGCCCCAGACCATAAAGCAAACTGAGCATGTATGAAAGGCGATAATGATCTAATGTCTAAATTTTCTCTAGAGCTTCATTTTGGAATCAACTAAATTAATTGTATCGCTTTGTACTCAATAGTGGCATGAACAAATTGGAAGTAGATGGCACGTAAACCAGAATTTGTTATTTTTTTTCAAACATTGTATTTATCATGAGTGATTCATAGTTTTTTTTAGATTTAATTATTAAAAACACATCATTATTATATTACTAGTATGAAAGATACATGTATGCAATAAATATTTCTACACAAGTGGAGCACAATGGTAATTAATTATGCGCTGTATGTAGAGAAGATAGAGAGGGAGAGGGAGACAGTTGGCTGTGCAACAGTTCAGTCTATATCTTTGATATTTAAACCTTATATTTATTTAACCATTTGTTAATTTCATGAGCTGTAATGAGAAGGAAGTGTCAGAGCATCTAGATTTAATTAGAGAGAAGGTGTGTATGTCTTGACCCTGATTTTGTTTTCTATCAGTAATTAATGCAAATATATACAGACAATGTTGGTGAGTTAACATGAAAATCAGTCATCAACCTTGTGCCTATATTCTTGTCAAAAGGACTCAGCTGCGTAGATTTAAATGAGTAAGGTACTGAGTTAGTGAGGATCGCATCTGATGAAAGAAATTCTAACTAGTAGAAACAAAAGTTCAAACTGTAACTTGGACTAGACCACGTAAGTCTAGTCGAATTTTCGGCTTAAAATATTTCATAAATGGCAAAAGCAAAAATGTAGAACCAACAGATGATACTGATACGTTATAATGAGTACTTGCAACTGTAAAGTACATTATCCATATCAAATACTTCATTCAACATCACTCAACTCACCATCACTTCACTTTACAACAGAAGTTTATCAAAATCCTACATCTGTCCTTCTTTTCAACTTGAATGGCTACCCTACTTTCAACAGTTCTCGTGGTGTCAATTAGAGCGACAATGAACAGAACAGACCCTTCATTTATTTCCCTTGTCACCAGAACCCACTTGAATGGAACCCACCCTGTCAATTACAATGCCCTTTGTCAGTAATAGGAAAAGGATGTTAATCATTTATTCAAAGAAAGTCTCATTTTTCTGGAATGAGACCAGAAAAATGAGACTTTCATTAGTGTCCTTTCAAGGACACTAATGTAAAGAATGAGAAAACTGTAACGAATAAGAAAACTGGGAGCTCAAACAGACAATAAGGAAGAAAGACCTGCGAACACCAGGAGAGTTTGTAAGATAATCTAAATCTACACGTCCTACAATTGGTTTATAAAATGATCCGCTTTGGTTTCACACCTCAAATGAACCACAAGACGGTTCACTTGGAAGCGAACCGACAACGCTGTTTTCGGATCACATTGTGTTTGCTTGCGAATCGTGTTTCGTTTGTGTACAGACTTTTGGCAGGAATTTAACTTCATAGATAGATCCCATGCACACATGGGGAAATAATACAAACACAGAAAGGCTAAAAGAAAGGCCACTGATAGCATTACGTAGCCTTATTTTGTTTCACCGTAGTAATTTCCAGTAGTGTTTTATAAAGTCTACCAAAAAATCACTCATTTAAATAATCATATTTAGGGTTAACATTGATAAAACAAAGCACTATATATGATCCCCACAGAAGCTACTAACTGCTAATTGCTACTCATTGCTTAATACTACGATCCACAATCCATCCCAACCCATCCATCCGCAGCTTCTGCGGGTTTACATCGGTGAGTCAGAGTCCTGAACTAATATAGCGGAGCCAGTGACGCATCCACAAACCTAGAGACGTGTATATATCACTCTAGTCTATATGTATTGTATTATGGAAGAACAAACAAGAACTCATTCAATCAAAGCAATCCCTTGTAGGAAAAAGGAAAGGAAAAGGAAATGTGTTTAACCATGTCACCAGAAGTATTTAAGAATACATGTAGTATTACATGGAGGATCACAAGTTCATCAGTCTGGAGGGAGTGCTTGTAATTCCCCAGTGTTGTGGTGCCACGGCAATTCTCTTATTCTTTTTTTAGATTCTTCGGTTCATGTCTTCTTTTCTCTTTTCATCTCGCTGCTAAGGCCGGTTCCATTTCCTCATCACCCAGGTACGCTTTTACTGCCAATGTGGTGCTGGGTTTTTTTTCAATTGTTTGTGGTTTCCCTCTCCACATCTGGATTGGAAAAACTGCCTCCTGGCAGTCCAAAGAGTCTCATTGTGATCCTCGCAGAGTCCACAAACTGCACACACAGCTAACAGAGCTAAGACACATCTACATCAAGTAGCAGTCACATAATGCTTCCAGGAGATTCTATAAATCAGGGTTGATGCTAAACAGTGAGAGGACATCAGAAACAAATCTCCATAAAGTATAACCAGTTTAAATAAAATCCCTGATAAATGGTACATTGTGTGACATAGTGTTGTAATAATTACAAAAGTTCCATAGTCTAGAATAAATGAGTGTAACTGGGAGTTCAATTCAGAGAAGTCCATGAAAAGTGGATGGGCATGAATGAGACAGTCCTGGCCTTATGCCTTTCTGTGCCACATCATTTGTCTGCCCAGTCAGCTAATGATGACTGCTTTCCATTTCAGCTTCAAACTGCCCTAACCATTCCAGTTACTCTATTTTTATTTTCTTTGTTTTTACTCACACATCATCCTTTTGCTCTTAATATCTGGGAGGAACAAGCTCAAACAGTATTCTGATAGAGACAAGCAGCTTTTCCTGGGGTTGGTACGGTATGTGATCTTAACAACGAATGTTGGACACAAGACAAAACACTTGTTGAGGAAATGTTTGAAATCCAGGAAACATGTTTCATATATAGCACACTGACATATAGAAAAATGAAAGGAGGGTCATTTGATAAATGAGCCGAGTACCCGGCTGAGGTTGCTTACCCAGCGCAGAAGATGAATATCCTTCATCTTGAAGGAGAATCCTAAACTCTTCATCATCATTCTGTATCTAAATTAATCCAGGCTATAGACAAAAGTCACACAAAGCTAACAGCTCTCCTTTCTTCTCTTCTCCATACCGGCTATGTTCTGACATCATCTGGCTTCTGTCTCAGTTTCAAAAACATAATATGTCTTCAGCAGTCTATTCACTCGTGCTGCCAGGGTGCATTCACAAGTTACAGCTCCAACTCTCTCTGATTCTCTTCCAGCTGATCGGCTCCCCCCTGCCTCTGAGCCTCGGTAAACCTCCTCACTCAGTTGAGTGATTTTGACAAGAATTCGCTCGCATGGCTGAATGTACAGTAAATTCATACGTTGACTCGCCAGCATTGTCCATTGCTTTTTGCGTAAATCATCCAGATACACTGTGTCCGTTTATTGAAATAGAGACTAAAACCAGAGTAAATGCTGAATCCAAATTGGTTAATGAAGTTTTTCGAATAGTAATATCTTATTACTGTGATCAAAAACCTTGACATTATACTCACACAGTATAAAGAAGAACGAAATGACGTCAAACAGTGCAACAACAGAAAACTTGCACTGTTAGATATTTGTGGGTGTGAAAGACACCATCCGTCTCAGACGTTATGTGTGTTTGAGGCACACAGGATGTTACAGTATGAAAAGGAGCTATAGTACACGAGTAACGTAACTATAATAATGTGCAGATAAAGTGACTTAAGTTGATTGATATATAAATTTACTGCGTCTGCGGTCACCAGTTATTATACACAGTATAATTTGTGAATTTGAATATGTAACAGACAGAATATTAAGATAATACCTTTTTGAATTTGGTACTGTGTAGCTAACTGTCTAACAGATGAGGTGAGTGCTGAGGGAGGGATGTGAAGGGTGGAGGCGCTCCCTCAAGATGGAAGAGGCTCCACATACACAGTGTTCCTAGTAGATGTTATAAATAGGTGGGAGGTGGACTACTATGAACCTCACAGCTGTCGTCACCACCTGATGCAAGGATTTACAGTCTGCTGATCTGCAGCTCCCAAACCATGTGGTGATGCAGCCGGCCAGGCAGCTGGTTGAGGGAAGGCTGGCTCACTTCAAACTCCTCAGGAAGTGTAAACGTTTTCTTCACTGTGGAGTTGGTTTGAAGAGACTAGCTGAAGTCATCGGTGATGTGCACCCCGAGGAATTTGATGCTCCTGACTAGGGCTGTCAGCATATCATATTTTCACAATACGATTCTAATAGATTACAATATTATCACAATATCGATCATTTAAAAAAGATTGCAATCACTAAAAATGCCTCTTTACCTTATTCTCAAAACTCTCTCCCTTCAAAAAGAATTGAAAACAATGGATACAATGATTACAAATAATTTTTCTGAGCATCTGTCAAGAAATAACAATCAAATCAACTTTAAATCTTTAGACACAGAGACAATTGCAGGGCTCATTTTCTTTCACCGCTGTTGGCAGTGTATGGTCCGAAGGAGGAGGGTCTACGACATCACACACCACGTACGCTCAGTTATTTACGTTTTGACTTTATAGGGAGCGAGGTAGACACAGAGAAAACATGAATGAGAAACGAGTGATGTAAAGAGTAGATGAAGATGAAGAGTAGAGAGTCAGACAGTGACTTCTTGAAGTCAACAACCAGTTTTTTGGTTTCTTCCACGTTCAGAGTCAGGTTTTTGTCACTGCACCATCCTACCAGATGTTCCACCTCAGCTCTGTAGGATGTTTCATTATTGTTGTTGATGAGGCCCACCACTGTCATGAGTTCAGCGAGCTGAAGGAGGTTGGATACACTCCCTCGTATTCACAAGCATCTACGAGAAAGTAGATGCAGCTCATTTCATTGCTTTTAGAATAAAATCCTACAGATACTTAAAAAAGAACACAGATTGTAAATAGAAAAGCCTTCTCCTAAATGTACGATGGCTTTCTAATATATTATTATTACCAGTCTTTGATTATACATGTATCTGTGAACTTAATGGTATTACTATTTTATTTTGCACTCTTCCTACTGCTAAACTGAGATTATTCCAATCTGGGAAAATATTTGTTAGCTTGAGAGTCTTAATAGCTTAAGGTTTGCCGACACACTTTCATATGTCAGTATGAAGATAGTCTGCTGCTAAACCGGTTTCCTGTTAACAGGAAACCTAAAAATTACTCGTTTATGTCCTTTAGTAACCCTTCCTTCACCATTTTTAGTATAACATTTACAAATGAAATCAATGCCGACTCATTTTTATTATTTTATACTTCTTATTTATTAGGCTGATTTCCAGCCATCCAACTATCAATCCATCCATACAGGATAAGAATGATACTCCAGTTAGTCCAATCTTACAAGAAACACTGACCAGCTCATCCAGGGGGATCCAAATGGGGTTCTCAGGTGGGATGACATATGCAATACCTCAATTGAGTCTTGGTCCAGCCTTGAACCCAGGAGGCTTTTCTACCAGATGCCTATGCCACCTCAATTGGCTCGTTTTGACATGAAAGAGCAGCGGCTCCACCCTAATTTCCCATCCAGATGTCCGTTCTCCACACCTTACCATTAAGACAGATACCTGCCACAATATGAATGACCTTCACTTAGGTCTCTTTTATCCACGTCTCAATCTTTCAGAGAGTACCAACACCTCATGGTAATCGCTGAGGGTTTAAACTCTCTGGTAAATTAAGAGCTTTGCTTTCCGGCACAGGTCCCTCTTCATCAAAATGGTCCAAGAAACTTAAACTCATTTGCTTGAGGAAGATACACACTTCAATGTATTGTTCCAAATATTCCATTATCAAGCTCTACTATAACAGAACAACCAAAGTTTAAGAGGATTATTTGATCGGTGCTATTTGTGTTTGTATCTATGTGTGTGTGAAGGATTTGTCTGATTCGATTGTGCAGCATATTTTAATGTTTAATGAAGTTCTTATAACTTCAGTGTACATCATCCTATCTGTTTGATATGTTTGAAGAGAGTCCCAGCCTAGGGACACCCACAGAAGTAAATTCAGTAAAAATCTTAGTATTATGTAACCGTATATACTTTTGTGAAAGTCTGATAGACCATTAACCATTTTGACCTTCAAATGGGCTAGAAAAGTAATATGACCTTGATGATGCATTATTGTTAATATTGTTAGTGTTCATTAAACAGCACCACAGTGAGGGTTGATCTTCACAATAAGAAAGGCGTTGAGAGACCAGAGGCAGTCAGAAACTCAGGTCCGCTGCTACACACATGAGACATGGTAAATGTAATGATAAGGTTATGAGGAACAGGATTCAGTGTGGAAAAATGAATCCACAGCTTAAAGTGTAACATTTGATGTATGTATGTATGATAAAAATAAGTACAAAAAATGTTTTGGAGCTGTAACATAGCTAACATAACTGTTTGGGATAAGCCGGTATCTTTGAAATGTCTGATCACTCTGACCCCTTTCTTAATACATGGGACTTATTTATACTTGGGAATTCTGATCCATACATAAACATCAGTATTAATACTGAACCCACATAAAGCTTCTAATAATCATTGTACCACAGACTATGAGACAGCAATTGTGCAACAGTTCACAATTCATGAGACGAGTCTATAACTACTGCATGTTAGCTGTGCTGAAGAGTTTCTTTTTTTCCGCGGTGAATCATGTGAAAAGAGTAAACAGTTCATTCGGTAACCTTCACACATAATTTCAATATATAGACGTTATAACCAGAATGTTTATCTATGCCTAAGATTACATAAGTGGGAGGATGTATGACGAATCTGAGAGGGTGCTTTCAACAAAAACCGCCTTGATAGAAGGTGAGCTCATGTGTACAGTTGGAAGGCTCTCAAGTAATCAGGGTGAATGCATCAGAAGGATTAATCTGTGTTTTTAAGATGAAATATGAGTACTTTGAAGAAGTACATGTGCTCGTTTGAATATTTAATAAGTGTGAAAGCTACCTGGGGAACAGATGCTGGTGTCGATTCAGCAGATTTACTGTGGAACGAGACCCATTTGAACGTGTTATAAATAAGCTCTCGTCACTGGCTGTAGCTGATTGGCAATGCACTCACTTCGACCATGTTTTAGGTGTCAGCAAAATAGTATCATAGGACTATAGGGCTGGATCATCTTGAATCAGGAGAAGATGGAGTTGTTTTTCTCAAGAGCATATCTCACAGCCTTTAAGCCTAACCATGATATGGAGTTGTTGTTGTTGTATTGAGGGTTTTTTCTTTTCTTTTCTTTTAATCTTTATTAGACCCTAAGACAAGATAATTACATCTCCAACTACATATACAAGGATTGATAACAACTATAGTTAATAGTAAAATAAATAGAAATAAAAGAATTGAATAAAAATTATACATTGGTAAATTAAAGTGCTGTACAATAGTGAAAGCAAATAAGCTTACAAAGCCTACCGGAACGAATTTTCGATCTTCCTTATGCTATTATAATGCTATTATATAATAGTGCAATTTCGTTTTCCAGTGTGTTCCATAATGGGCCGGATTTAGCATAGCAACACTTGTGTATTTAAAAATTCGTAATAAGAATCAAATTATTAAAATTAAAAAATAGTATCTTTCTTTTGAGGGTGAGGCCATTTTCAATATCATTGTGTGGGGAACAAATCTATCTTTATGGATTTTGAAATTAGGTTTCCATTTAGGGATCTCCATAATTGTTGTATAACTATTATTGTATTGTATTATTCACAAGAATAAAATAAATGTTCAGTTGTTCCTGCATTTGTGCTGCGTTGGTGACAGTTATCTACATCAAATTTAAATACATTGTTAATGAATTCATTTGAACTTACATTTTGTTTATGTTTTTGACGTGTTATTCCTTCTGTATTTAGGTGGAATCGGAAATTTATAAAATTTTCTTCTTTTGTTATGTTATTCATAATGTCTGAGTTTCGGCGTTGTTTTCGTTGGTCCAGGATATGTTATATTTACTAAATGTGGTCTCAGAAATGTATTATAAAATTTTCCATTTAAGAAATCGACATAATTTCCAGTGATTTTTTGTAATTTTGGTGTTGGGTTATTGGCTAGATTGTTTTTGATTAGTTGAACCTGTGCTATTGGGATGTTTTGTGTCACCTTTTTTTTAATAATATTTCATGGAACAATTCAAGATATATTTATCATTCAACTCCTCCAATTTTAATATGTTACCATTTTCATTTGTCAGATGCAGGATTGACCATATGGGTTAAATAACTGTATACATCCTAGCCTATTAAATACATGTGAAAGCATAAACCCTGCCCATTTAATGAAAGATAGAAGCCATTTCAGTTTTAGTACCCCATTCCAAAAATGTAGTTTATTCATTTATTTGATCATCTTGGGAGATATAGCTTAAGACTATGCAGGATAGATCAATTAACTTATAGCTTCCATTTTCGCTAAGAGTGTTCTTCCAAATAGTGTCATATCTCTTTCTAACCAATTATTTAGCGTCACTTATTTACAGTTTTCTGGATGTTATTTTCTTGACTAGTGTCTGGGATCTTGGTAATCCAAATTCCTAGCTTACGAGTTTCTGTTTTGACAGGTATGTTACGCAATGAAGAAGATGTACAATCATTGATACTCATCAGTTCACATTTGTCAAGGTTCAAACACAACCCTAAAGCTTGCGAGAATAATTCTTTAGTCTGTGGAGATGAAGGAATTGTTTCTTTATTCCTTAGAAAAAGCGTTCTGACATCCGCTGGCTGACTTATGATTAACTGTCGTTGACCATCTATGTTACTTCCCTCAATGTCGGAATGTTTTATATGGATAACCCGTAGTGCAGTAACCATAATATAAAAGATCTGAAATGCTACATCCTTGTCTTATCCCTCGTCCAACGGTGAATCTGGGGAATGTACAGAGACAACTGCTTATGTCAGTATTTAAGATAGTAATTATGTCTACAAAAGTTTGACCAAATCCAAAGCGCTTCAGTGTTTCAAAAGTAAATCTGTGTTCGAAATCTGTGAGTCAAAAGCCTCACAGAAGTCTAGGAACATTATCAAACCATCTTCACTAATCAGGTATCAGTCTTTAAGGTCCAGAACCAAATGGATGTTATTGTGAATGGACCTTCCCTTGAGGAATCCGGATTGAGTGCTGCTAATAATTTTTTTAAGGTCTTCTTTTAATCTTGCCGCCGCTAATCGGTCTTAGGTTGCTTAAATATCTTTTGTCTTTCCCAGGTTTTGGTATTAATTTACTTAGTCCCTGTTTCATTGTTGTCATTGATTCTTTTCGGGCAATACATTAATGTATTGCGTGGAGCAGTAGTAATTTGGTCCCTTCCCAAAAGTTAGTCGTTAATCCATCTAGACCAGTTGAGCGATCAGATGCAATCTTTTTTGGTAATGATATCAAATTATTCAATTCTCAAATCCTCTTTACAAACATCTCCGAATGTTTCAGCAATTACAAAAAGATTTTTTGAAAAATAATTTTAGATTTTGTACATAATATGATAATGAGTAAAGATTTGTATAAAAGTTATAGACTTCTTCTGTTATAAGTTTTGACTCTGTACATTCCTCCCCATTTATCATTAGACCATTAATCACACTTTGTTCCTGTCTTCCTTTTTCTAAATTGCTCAATTATGATGTGTTTTTTTTTTTCTCCTCTCTCTATCCATTTTGCTCGGGATCTTATATATGCACCTTGTGCTCTACTGATATAAAGCTTGTCTAACAGAGACTGAGGGTCATTGATTCTTTCTCTGTCCTCTAAACTCCTCTCTTCTCCTCTTTACTCCTCTCTAATATGAAAGAAATTCTTCAAATAACTTTGTTTCATGTCTTTTATTCCCTTGTTAAGTTTCTTGCTAAAGGTTTCTGAATATTTCCCTATTATAAATTTTAAGTGTTCCCATTTTTGAATTGATGTGTCCAATTTCTCATCATTTTTAATGTACTGAATTATTTGTTTAATGTTATTGACAGTATGACAGTATATCTAATTTTTAAACAGACTTGCATTAAATGTCCAATGTTTGTTGGGTTATTTTAATATAATTTCAAGTTTATAATACAATACAAAGGGCTATTTGAGATTCTGGTCTCATTGACATATTTTAGAACTGAGTTTGTGAAGCCAATAGTCAATCCTTACTTTAGTTTATCCATTAAGCTTGAACCAGTTAAACTGTCTTACATCCCTGTTCGGAGCTCTCCATATATCTATCAGTTTATCATTGTTGACAAAATCCAAGAAAATTGGACAAAACCTACCCAATGACCATTGCTATCTGCCTAAGGAGTAATAATCTTACCAGGACATCTGTTGAATGATCTGGCAGCTACTGCAGATCGATTTGTACCATGACTAAATAAGATTTTTCCGCCCATTGTTAAAGTGTCTTTCTATGTCATTAATGCGTAATGTCATTCGTCGGGACTCGTTGTGGAGCTCTGATGGACGCATCTGGTCAGCACGCCATCCAACCCGGATCTCACAAAATTCTGTTATATGTAGTTTTTCTTTTATATTGCCTACATTTTTTTGTTCCCATGTAAACATATTTTTTCTACATTTAATATTTTAGCTTTGTTCAGAGTAATCTTGAAGCCTTTTTCACTGCCTGCAATGGCATATAGACTTAACTAAAGATTACTTAGGTGAGCTACCAGAGAAGATAGAATTGATGCTATTATACCAGCAATTTAGAAAATATATGCAATCCATTAATGACCTGATTTGTGCCCATTATCAGGTTGTGAATTGTACCTAACCAACTAGAATAAGACACTCAACATTCCCAGATTTACCATTGTCATTGTATATATTTGATCATTTTAACTTCTGTATGATCCATATTGCAATAATGTACCTCAATTAATGACACTTTTATGGCTATGTTATCTTTTTATTTCATTTGCCAACATGATCAGGATTTTGAGTCTGCATCTGTGTTTAAGCCCTTCTCATGTGGCATTTTTTGAGCGTTTTTTTTCAAGTCATGCTAGCTCTGATGACATAGGAATCTTACGATTCTCAGATGACCGCTCTACCTAGTGGTCTAAATCCACCTTGTATAATGATATTCCTGTCACAATAAAAGTTAAAGGTCAGATGATTACATAAATATTTGAATTCTCTGTGCCAATGGTTCACTTGGAATAAACATTTCCTCATCAACATTTCAGCGTCATTATACTGTACCTTGTTATTGATCTAACCAAAGCCAAATCATCTGACCCCCTTACATCAGATTTCATACATGCAAACATACAGAGAGAGAGAGAGAACATTTGTAATCTTGTGATAGTGGCTTTCAAACAAGCATACATTATTGTAGTTGCCATGTTGAATATATTTTCTCAGAATATGGCTGAGGAAACATAAATCAATCGTGTAAACATAAATTAACAAGAATTCATTATTCAAATCAATGTTAATAGTTATAGTGATATGGGGACAAAAGGGGCGTTTAAAAATCAAAACAATTTAGGAGGTTGCTTGACTGCCGGTACAGATGGTGAAAGGAAGGTTCCGCCACAGCAGAGTTGGAGTGTAAAAAATGAGTCCTCTTGTCATCTTCAGACAAAATTTCTCTCTCTACATTTACAAATATAATCTCTGTACCTGTCACCAAGAATAAAAGAACTCTGCTTCATCTTGCGCTTGACCAATCAGTCATAACAAGACACAAGAGCGGTGGTGATCATTACGTACACATCATTTCAAAAGCAGTAAATCACACTTAATCATCCCAGCTGACAGAAAGTCATCCATCTCACCGGTGAATTATTTTGGTCAGTGCTTTTCTATTTAAATGCAAATTAAGTAACAGGTTCCTCATAAGTACTGAGCCTCCCGCAAAGGCGATTACTTTTAATTAAATATTTTCTTTACAAAAGCAATATAAGAATTGTTTGTGGTACCAAGTAAATTTTTAATTGACGTTAATTGCAACATGTGAGGAAATTCAGCTGCCCATTGAAATACAGAAATATTGATTAAGGCTCAGTCCTTCAGGTCTCAGGTGGCACATTCATAAAGCCAAAAAATGTTTAAAATGTATGGGTTCATCCCAGATATCATCCAACCATCTTCAAATAACACAAATGTTATCTTTCTTTGAGAGCTTTCAATCATCACATTGTCTATATTCATATAAGTAGACAGGTATTAGTGGGCATATTTTAGAAATATTTTTTTAATTTCCTAAATATCAGCAGATGTACGGTAGCTCCTCCAATTCTCTTCATACCATCCTTATAATGAATCATAAGCTAAGAGTGAAAATCCATTTAATAAGATCAATGTCTGTTTTTTAATGGATTAAGTGTCCCAGTTTTCAGAACCTGAAATTCAAACATAAACGATTTACATAACTTAAGCCCATTCCTTGACAATATATGTCAAGGCGCACTAATGTCACATATGACTTCATGCAATATATATATATATATATATATATATATATATATATATATATATATAGTATCCAGCTACTGTAAGTTAGTGCCTGTGGTGTAAATCTCTTCCACCAATGCAAGATCTACTCCTGTTAATTTTTTATGTAAATTTAATTGCAATGCAAAAATACATAGTGGAGAACATTGCTTTTTGTACAGTTTCTACCATGGGCTATGATCTAAAAATTGTTAGTTACTGTAATACATTACTGTATTTTATAGTTCATAGCTTGTGTAAGTTGTTTATTTTGCTCACGTTTTACTCAAAATACATAATTAGATATTATCAAAGGTGATGGTAGGCTTTTCTGGATAATTTTGGCCCAATTTAACCACTGCATTTTTGAAACCAATCTAAACATTAATGGTGTCAAAATGGCCATTGAGGCCATAGGATGATCATTAATGTATATGTCTACGGGCAAAATTTTTATGTAATTTGTGCATCGTTGAGGCAACAGATAGATAGATAGATAGATAGATAGATAGATAGATGTAAATAAAGAGGACTTGTTAACTGGTGTAAAGCTAGAGTCGAGTATGAAATACTCTGAGAAAAGCAACTATAACTGCTTAAAAACAATGATGCATTTGTCATACCTTGCATTTCTATAATCTTACGAAGCGAAGCAACACTAAGCTTTCTAACTAAATTTTTTTTAAATTTTTTTTTATTAAACCAACTTCATTCAAAGTCCACGCTGTACGGGCCTCCCACTGTATCCACATGGCTGTGTTTGTATGGCTATGTTAAAGTTAGCTGAACTAAAAATCACAGTAGCCTAATTTTCAATATGAAAACGTTTTTTTTAATCACCTCTATGACCTGACAACCCAAAAAAATGTAGGGTTAGGTTTAGGGTTGGTGATCATACCGGTGTTATGTTAGGATCCAAGAGATTAAATTAATAAAAATACATGCCATTATTGCCCAACACAAAAGTTTGTAAAACTTCACTCTTGTCTCTGTATATCTGCAGGCTGGCAAGTATATGCACTCCCTATGGAAAGGCAAATAGAAAAACTGTATTAAAAAAAATGTTTTAACTGTATGGGACAACCTCTTTTTTGGCTGCAGTCCTCAATTTATGTGACAGTCAGAAAGACAGAGAGACAGGCTTCCTAGTAAATTTCTACCCATGATTCATGTGGCAAATTACATTAAGGAGATAATTTGCATAAAACTTCCAACAACCCCAAACTCTTTCTCTAACAAAAGGGAGCAAATACTGCATTTTGTTAGACCAAATTTAATGGGTATTATTTTTCTTGAATCAAACCAAACTTTGAATTACAAAAATAAACTGTCAAGTCAATTTGGGAACAGTTGCCATACTGCTGACAATGTGTTGACAGGGATTTTCTTTCAGTTCCTTGGATCTCTAAAGTTAAATAAAAGCTGTTTGCCCTTCGCCCCTAACTTAAATTCATACAGCAGCTAAAAGTAAAAACCAAACTGAAAACAAAACTCCTGTTAACCCCAATACAGATAATAATCATTGAAATAGGGAAGGCTGTAGGAGCCAAAATACATGTTTGATTTATTGCACATATTGTCCTGTTAATGTTAGTATTGCTGTGTAATTAGTTGGGTTTTTTTGTCGCTTGTTTGTCACTGAATCACTTCTAGATATTGAGTTATTGAACTTGAAAAACCTTCAAATGAAAACAGATGGGCTACACATTCCACTACAGCTACAGTTTCCATTCCATTCCATTATATGTTATATGTTGGCTTTGTTCAGGGACTTCAGTGCTCGTAGCTGGCTTTAGCGTCAGCCGCTATGTCAACGTTAGCTTCTTGAACTCTAAACTTGGTATGTTCCTCGGGGTGATTCATTTTAAAGTGTCTGATTAAGTGAGCTGTCCCGAACATTTTTTTTTGGTGGTTCCGTTGTAGTTTCTTTTGTCCTTACTTACCATACTTACATACATACATACATAACTTCACCACCTGCCGGTCTCCAATCTCTTTCAGGTTGAATCATCTGTTAAGGATGTAGTTTACCTCTGTGTTCCTCCCTCTTCTTGAAATACATGTTCATCACTGCAATTTCCATTCTTTTGGAATTCTACCACCATGGGTCCTTACGCGTTCCTGTCCTAAACACCATACTTGCCCATCACCTCCTCATCTCCTCTGTTCCCTTCGCCAACATGCCCATTGAAGTCCACTCCAGCCACTACTCTGTCACCACTGGGGATACTTTCCATCACTTCATCCAACATGCTCCAGAAATTCTCTTTCTCATCCAACTCACAGGCAACTTGGGAAGCATAAGCACTGACAACCTTCATCACATCTCCTATTTCTATCATCATGTTCATCACTCTGTCTGACACTCTCTTCACCTCCAGAACAGTCTTCATACATTCCTCCTTCAAAACCAGCGCTACCCCATTTATCTCCAATCTACACCATGATAAAAATTTTTTTATCATCCTCAATACATCTAGCCTTGTTTCCTTTCCACCTGGTTTCCTGGACAAACAGTATATCTACTTTCCTTCTCTTCGTCATATGAGCTTGCTCTCTACCTTTTCCTGTCATTTTGACATCATTTAAAGTTCCTACTCTCACCCCTACACTGCTGCCTTCCCTCGTCTCTCTATCGCTGGTAAACAATGCCAGTGGCAGTTGTTGTTGAGCCTATCGATCCGGTTTGGAAATCAGTTTCCTGTTTGGCATATGAATTTGTCATAGGGTTTACATCGTATGTATTTCCTGATTCCTCCCCGTTTATCCGGGCTTGAGACCGGCACTAGTAGTAAACTGGATTGTGATATATTTCCATATAAAAAGACTGCTATTTGAATTGAGGGTGCAAAAAGCTTACCGTTCTGAGTATTCCCTGGCGATCTCCCATCCAAGTACTAATCGGGCCCTACCCTGCTTGACAGACTTAATCACACATCATCAGTTGTAATAAAAAGTCGTTTTTACCACAATGACATTAACACAGTGTCAGTTTGTAAAGGAGGAATGACAAACATAGTCGCAAATGACAAATTAACTGGCTTGATTTTATTAAGTGTGAAACTGACAATTAGATTTATTAATCAAGGTGTCAGAATCCAGTTCTGGATCATTTTGACTTTAACCCCTGACTACTGAAGAAATCTTACAGGCAACCACATCCTAGCTCAACATTACTCAAAGGGGATACCTGTAGATCTGAAAAATTTTGGACATCCTGTCTGTGAATAATAAACATTTTATTTCATACATACGTTATACAGACAAGACAGCATCGGAAAGAAAGAATGAATCAGTTCCAAGTGTCTCTGGTGTTAGCCATCTGTGTACTGATGAGATATTAGCATTCATATTTTGTTTCAAGGGGGAGGAGAGCGAAGGCAATGCCTGCAGAGCCTGAAGTTCTCCTGCCTCACCAGCTTTCCCCTGTTTTGAAAACTTTCCACTCCTGGATCCTCGGGAGATGTAATTACTGTGCAGTCAACTTGTAAGACCCATAGTCTCGGGGAATGCATCTCCCTTATCGAACATTCCTGGTTGTTATTTTTAACAGCCCACATCAGAAAATGGCTATTATAGTTTTACTTTGCTAAAATATGTACCACGCTGTCGAAATCCAGACCAAAGAGTCGTTATTCTAAAGATTCACGCAGACAATCACAGCATTGTGGGGGTTCAGAGAGATCCTGTTTGAGCTGTGACATAAAGAATTGCATAATGTTGGAGAAAATAATGTGCAATATCCCACACAGATGGAAATATTGATCAGGGAGTAGTCACTGACATGCAATGAGGGAGTCATTGCCAGTATTGCAGTCGATACAGAGCTACCTTCTCTATTCATTTGTGCCCCCACATGGTTCATTGGTTTCATGTTGAGTTTTATCTGGCTACAGTGGAAACTGATTGTTCTGGTTTCTGCCGGATAGCTACAAGTAAAAGCTCCTGTTGTTCCTTCAGAGTATGTTTCATTGTTCTTTAATGTTCCTTTGCCTTGTGTATTCAATAATTCATCTATAAACCCTGAAAGGGAAAATAGACTACATCTAATCTATATGCATTAATTATGAGTAGTCAATCATTGTGATTCTACTGCATTTAAATGAAGCCAATTCAAGTCAAGACATCACATGAAGCTATGGAGTGTCATGCGTACAATTAATATGTATTGCATAATAGGAAATGGCAATTTGACAAAAAGTAATCTGTGATCGCATCAGTACTGACCGTCTGCACAGACACATGCATCTACTATATTACATTGCAATTTTTTGTTCACCTTTTGATTCTACAGAATACTGTGGACAAGATTATTCAGAGTGTTGCCTTATGCTGATAAGAATGTGAGCTGTGCCACTTAAAAGTTCCAGTGCATGTTTTATTAATAAGCTGTGTAACATACAGCCAACCAAAGCTGCAAAAACTGTGTGGAGCGAAAACAGACACTCATTTAGTGTCAATTTATGTAAGAAGGATATATATAAAAGGGAACCCTGTGATGGAGTGTATATTTTTAAGAAGGACTCAATTGAAATATGGCCCTCTGAAAAATAGTTTGCCGATAAAAGTCCTGTTTTTAATCCAGGAAATCATCAGAATATATCAAGTCTCATTTCACTTCCAAATCAGATCATGTGGAGGCGGAAGAGACGCTTCTGAGGACGTTAGCGCCAGCGACACACTCTGCGCTTCCCTTATAAGCAGTCTTTCAGTACGTTCCTTATTCTCGCTGCTTATATAATATAATTAAACAGTTTAAGCTGGATTTATTGACGCAAGCAATGAACACAGCAGTGCCATGGGGGGAAAATCCCATCAGAAGCCCTTCGCCAGCCCTTCACCCATCACACTCCCCCGTCTCCCTCCTCAGCATCTATGGATAAAAAAGAAAAGGAAAGTGCCAAGGATTTGAGGAATCTGTTTATTCTACAGCTCTTTTCGGCCCATCAGACACAGCTCCTACCGGCTGCTACCGAGACTTGGAGGGGGCTATCTCCCAGCTACCATTACAGGTCAGAGGGACAGCAGTGAAATTGGGTTGATAACACAGAAAACGTGGTATTTTCATTTGATTATTGTGCCATTTGAATTATTTAACAGAAACGCAGAATTGCTAGTGGTGGTACTGGGCGAAGGCAGACTGTCAGGCATTAATGAGGGAAGGATGATGAAAACTATAACTGCAAATCAAACCTTGAGTGCAGAATTTTAAAGATGAAATGCATTATTCATGATTAATCACTTCTTGCAGCGATTGCATGGACACAAATTGCAAGTGGTGGGGAATTGAACAATATGCAAGCAAACTAACAGATTCAAAATGTAAATACTTCTTCTAATCCACAACGTGCATGAGATAAATTAGAAAGAATTGGTTGTGCTGCAGATTCACAGATTCATGCTAGGAGGCGGTCAAAACTCACAGCAGTAGAGGCTCTGCAGAAAACAAATACAGCCTTCAGACTATTGAGCGGCAAAAATTACAGTTTCTTCTAATACATGAGAAAAGCTCCATCATTTTCTAAGGATGGTGTCGCAACCCTTTCGCCTACTGAAATTAATTACTTTTACAAACAGAAACAAAAGTGCTGACAGGTTTATGTTTATGAACTTATCACCTGACTCTGCAGTTCCCCTCAGCTCTACAGAATGGTTACTGTAGTTTTTAGTTGTTGTTTTGTTACTCTCTCCACAGCACATAATACAGGGAGAAATATTAATCAGCAAATCCATCCATCTGCCTGTCCGCTGTTCTCCTTTCAGCTTCTGGAGCATATATCAAAAGTCATTCAATATCATTTCACGAAATTTAATTCAAACATCTCCAGTGAGCTGAGGAGGTTTAAAAAATGTTCTTATTTGTGTTGAACTTGGTCTCATATGAGCATGATGTCAGTCAAACTTTGGCTCATATTTTGGAATTT
Source organism: Lophius piscatorius (assembly GCA_009660295.1). Taxonomy (NCBI): domain Eukaryota; kingdom Metazoa; phylum Chordata; class Actinopteri; order Lophiiformes; family Lophiidae; genus Lophius; species Lophius piscatorius. The sequence continues at coordinate 113,511 of VRLP01000653.1, forward strand.
GAAAATATAAATGTTTTGACATTTAGAAGAAAAAAGGTTTTTTCACATGCTCTGATTCTTACAGCTGTTATGTAAACAGCTTTTAATTTACAGCCACTCAATATTTCCTCCTGACATAACACTGTAGTGTTGTCATTTTTTTCATAATTTTTTTATGTATATATATTTATATATATATTATTTATTTATTTATTTTTTTAATATTATTTTATTTTGTTTCCTGCTTACACAATTATGACAAGCGTATTTATAGTAATGCACAATGTAGTCAGAAAAATTATCTTTGGGGGAAGAAAATTTGATACCACTCTTCATTGTGCAGAGAGAGCCAGGAGTAATATGCCATATTATAATAATAATAAAAATACATTTTATTCATAATGCACTTTAAATTTGGATCAAATCTCAAAGTGCTACAAGGTAAAAGCAGAAAAACGGATCAATAAAAAAATTGAATAATAATAATAATTAAAAAAAATATGACCAAAAAGCAGCAATGTTAATTAAAAGTTATAAGTTCTGCTAAAAGTTTTAAGTCCTTTATTAAGAGTCTCAGTCGTCTGTGGAGCCCTCAGATGGTGAGGGAGGGCATTCCACAGACGAGGGGCAGCAGAACAGACGGCCCGATAACCACTGTTGCTGAGCTTAGTCCGGGGAAGGAGGAGGCGTTTGAGTGAGTAGAACGGAGGGATCGTGTTGAGGTGAGTGGGGTGAGTAGTTCTTTCAGGTAGGGGGGTGCATTGCCAGGGATGCACAGGTGAGTCAGGAGAGAGATCTTATAATCAAATTTTAATTATCAATATATAATATCAATCAATATTCAGCGGCTCTTGTTGTAACTGTCCACATCCTGTTTTTGATCAGTTTAAAACACACTATTCTAAAATCACATTCTACAGTTATTATTATTATTATTAAAAAAAGTATAACCAAATAAGTACCTTTTGCATATTTTTGATCAATTGAAGGTTTAAGTTCTCCTACTTATATACTTCTACCTCATTGATGTTTTCAATGCAGTAATTTTACCTGGAATGGAATATAGTTACAGTGTGATATTAGTACCTTTGCTAAATAAAAATTTTTGAAACACTTTTACCCTAAGAACTTGTGACTTGTGACTTTATTCATTCGGTATACATTTCCCCGACAGGCCAAAAAAATCGTTCTGAATTAGCACAAACAGTATAAAGGAATATCTTATCTTACTATTGGGAGACAGATAAAATCAGTTGGCAGTGAACAAATATTTGCAATATGATAATACTAAATTCATTATTATTAAAAATATCATACTTGTTTCTACAAGTTGGCAGGCAAAAGCAACAATATAAAAATAAATCAATATGACGTATAATAGCAAGTCCAGTCTGGATGTCCTGATCCACATGACTCCATCCAGTATCACAAACATGGAATCAAAAAATCATGAATTTAATATAGTGACAATAATATTCATCACAATGTTTTCTCTTTATTATTCTTATTTTATACACCGTTATAGACAGTACAACACTGTGAAATGATTTCTCACCATTTGACCCATCCCTGAGGGGCAGTGGGCAGCCCCCAGAACCCAGAGACCACAGACATGAGAGATGACAGCCTGGATGTTACCCTGAGACTCGTAACATTCGGGGTACTGAAATGAAATCCTCTCTGGAAGTAGATGGTGTCGGATGTGAAATGTTAGTCTGCTGTCCTCGGTTTTATGCTCTAAATATAACTTAACAGCCAGATAAACGCTTTACTAACTTCAAGACTCTGAGGACATTTTAGCTCTTCTCTACTGGGTTATTGACGTTGCAAAAAGGGTGAAACTAAAACATACAGATAACAGAAAGGTCAGTTCTTTATCTCTCAATACTTCGGACAAATATTAATTTTTGAACCGTTGGTCTGATTAAGTCTAAAGTGGGTGCATACAAATCAACTCGAGGACATCAGTCTTGTATATATCATATTTTACTCATCAAATAGTTCATATTTTACCCACTAGTGGTACTTTTTTTTAAAAACGCTGTGGACATAATCTAACATTTAATTTGAGGAAATCAATCAGGGGAATTGCTTGTACAACATCATGGGGTGTAGGGCTTTTGGGGGGGATATCCTTGCTGCTGGGTGCAATAACATAAACCTGGTTTAGATGTAACAGAACTGACATGATTCTATTGGTAGTCAGTGCAAAGGTTTAATTTAATTCTCTGACTGGAAACCCATTTTCATACAGATAAAATTTTCCTTCGGGTCAAATGTCACTGAAATGAAAGAGGAGTCAGAACATTAGCCAATTTATCATAAAGAAAATTACAGCTGTAATGGGGATAGAATGTGGTGAGAGTGTCAAGGACATGGAACCAACATCTGACACTTTGTTGTTATATTATAAGACTCGGTTCCTAATCCTATGTCATGGGCTGCACCCTTGTTTCCAGATGTAACCTCCACATATGCCTGCGGTGCAGTAGGGAAACCTGCATTTACATAAAGATATTAAATTGCATTAATCATTTACATAGCAGCAATGTGTTTTCCTCGATTTATGGCAAACAGGTTTTAAAGTTAAATATGGTGGAGATTGTTCCATCAGCAAACAATTCAAACTCTCAATAGCATTTCTTTATAGAGGGCAAAGGGGAAAAGGATAAGGAGCGGGCGGGTAATGGATTACATGGAGTAGTCGGGTTTGAATAATTAAGGAAACCTCAGGGGAGGACTTTGCATACTCCTCAACATCGCGGTGGGTGCTGTCGGCATGAGAGAAACGATGTGCTCATTCTACATGAAAATATATACATGAAAATGTCCCACTTACTCCCCAGTCATACGGTTTCAGTCTAAAAATAATCCAGAGGTCATTTGCCTGGCTCATTATGATCAATATTTCCTTGCTGCCACCCCCGTTCCCAGCTACTCCCCTGTGGGATTGTGCTGTTCTCAGAAAAGCTATGCAGCACAGAGGGGGTTCAGCAACTGTTCGAGGGAAAGGTTGGATCAGAACTGCATGCTGTGACAGGACACAGACTGCTGATGTGACGTAGGAGAGGTCAAGGAATGTCCCGTGTTGTAGGTTGGGTTTGACCAATGCAACATTTTGTCCTATTGTGACAGGCTGCTGTTGAATAGCAATTAGCTGAAAATCTGCCGGTCAATGCTGTCAGCTATGATATGACAAAGAGAGGATTTTACTTTCATTTGACAGTGTCAGGAGAGTTAGGCTGTCAAACATTTCTTCAGGATCAAACTCAAACATTTTTAATTCTGAAGAATTTTAATGTCATATTATGTTCTCAATGTTGTTTCAGAAGATTTTCTTGCATTACAGATAGTATTTTCTATTTTATTCATTAAAATAAGAAACAGATGCAGATTTCTGATACACAGGCAAGTGGAATTTGAGAAAGTTTTTCAGATTTGCATTTGTGTAAATTTGGCTTTGGGGATATTCGTTATGTTTGCATATGTCTCTCAACATGATTTTGCATGTTGTGCACTTTTGTTCCATATTATTTTTTCAAGGCACTGAGAGAATCGTTATTTTTGAAATTTGCGGTCACTCAAAGAACAGACGGGAGGGTATCTTCCTGGAGACACCTAATGCATGCATGGTTTTACACATACTGCCCAGATATAGGTTTGTAAATAAAATCCATGATCTCTCTGTACAATTGAGGGAAATGTTCCTGATCTGATACTACTTCAACAACTTCCTCACTTTATGTCCAGGTCTAATAAAGAAATAGCACCTGGATGAGGGAATTTGTAATGTATTGCCGTCATCACGTACAGCTAAATTGTTCAGAGGTTAGTTCTGTTTCATCACAGCAGTGAGATGAAGCCTATTTTTCTGAGCAGTTCACTTGTTCCTTTGCTCTCCTGGGGCTCCTGCAGTCCATCGATTATGCGCTTATGGAAATCTTGTTGCTCACCACATGCAGCCCTTTATTTCACATTTCTGTGCAGTCAACAAGCCCGTAGAGACATTGATTGGTCTCTCCTAAATGCCAACTTAAAATGGCATCCAGTTGATTCTGAAATGAGCGTTTGAACCAACATACATCCATTCTAACACATTCCCTCCATCTTGCATTCCCTGCATACATGTGTTAACTTTTAACAATAAAATGCTTAACAATTATAGAGGCTGACATTTCAGTTTCTATTGTAGGTGAACTTTGACTGATACTGTTTGCAGCATCTTGTTGCCAGATGGCGATGTCATGGGAGGATGGAGATAGCCGTTGGAGAGAGACACAAACCTCCATGATACACCATGACGCAATTTGTTTTATCCTACTTCAGTGTTAGTAATCGCTCTGCTAATTTCTTCTTTATAAGGACAGAGTGAACATGAATAACTTCAGAACTTTAGTTGACCTGTTCCTCCTGGGTTTCCTGCTGTCCATAGATTGTGCACTTATGGAAACCCTGTTGCTCACCTCATGCAGCCACTTATGTCACATTTTCTGTTTCGTCAACAAGCCTGTGGAGAAAATTGACTGGTCTGTCATTAGACAACCATAAGATGTCCCGGAAGTATGAAGGCAGGCTGGGGAGGGAGTCACAAACTTCCATGATACACCAGTATCAGCCAGTCTTCCCAGTCTTTTAATGCTCCTTCTTGCTGATGTTACTGTCAGTTGCCTACCAACCACCACTGCCTCTGATTGCTTATCCAGTAGTTGTTTGTCAATCACATTCAGTGGAACATGAAGTCCCTCAGGATCTTGCTTCTGTTGTTGTCAACTACATTCAGAGGTTCTTCCGCTGGCTCTTTGGTACATCTTATCCATACTCAGCAGCTATTGTCCTGTACACTATCCCAGACTCTTGCTTATGCCCTGTCCTATCTAGTATCTTACATCCTGCTACTCTGTGCTCAGTTAGTGAGGATTGTAAAGTTTATGAGCACCTTTTTCTGGACCAGTGTCACATGTGTCTCCTTTAAGCTCTTGCAGAGTTTCACTGAGGGAGCTGAAGATCACACCAGACCCAGGTAAGCTTCCTCTTTTCCGGAATATTAAGGGTAGAGTGAGAGAAGACTCTCATGTTGCCCTGTGTGTACGTATTTGTTTCTAGTTTTTGAGAACCTTTGCAATGATCACTCAAAGGTATTGAAATGCAGAAGAGTGTGGCCATAGGCCTCATACTCTCTTCGTCCCGGGTCTTTGGAGGATGCTCATTGTTTCACCACACCAATGAGAATCTATACAGACACATGTCCAGACACACATTGGTTCCCTGGTGAAGACTGGAGATCCACTTTTCTTTAAGACCGGCCAAACTTCTTCCACAGGTGCTAAACAATATCAGAGATGGTTAGTTAAAATTCCTATCCAACCATAGAGAACTTCATTGCTATTTTTAGAGATTTGATACTGTGCCCAAGGTCATATTCATGTTAAATGTCTGTTTGTTTTTGTCCCAACAACCTCTGCAGAGGAGGTTTGCAGTCATTGGCAGTCACAGATATCAACACAACCCACTCTGCAAACCTCGACGGGGATTTCTCCAAACTTTGCACCTCTCACCAGTGGCTGTTCTTTACTTCAATAACTTGGACAATCTCATTCGCTACCACAAAGTGTGATTTGGTATTCAGAAGTAAAAAGTGCATTAAGTAAGTTGCATTGTGGGCAGGGATGACATAAATGCCATCTCAAACTGTGTCACAGAACTTCAGGTAAAGGCACCATCCATTGTCAACATAAGACTACATAATTCCTCTGAAGAAAGACTATGATTTTCAGGTGCAGCCGTGATCATCCATTCATTCCGTCTTAATCTGTGCACCAAATCCACTCTTCCCTATGTTTTGGTGGCTTTACTAGACATTTACGACAGCCCTCCCAGAGACACATAAAATAAGCTTTAATTGTTATTAAATGGACTTCCTCATCTGCCTCATCAATCGTATTCTCATTTCCATCATGCTTCCAAAGTCATTCATCTCGGCCCCCTCATAATTCTCAACATTTCAGCTTTCCTCCTTTGAGCTGTGACCCTGAGAGCCTTCCCAATCTTCATCACTCAAACAAATAATTGTTTGTGATGATGAAGATTGGAATTCCTCAACTTGTTTGCCATAAAAGATAGCATGGGTAAGAACTTGATTAAATAGTATATCATCTGTATTAGGATAGGATATCTGAGGATGAAATGACAAACTTTAATGCCAATTGCATGGCCCGACGCGGGAGCACTAAAGTGTCAGAATAGGAGACTGTAGACCATCTCCATAGAAAGGACAAGGGGCACCCATCCGAGGATAACAATATTCACATTCTGGATGGAGAGGACAGATGGTTTAGAGAGAGGAGTGAAACCCATCTAAGGATACTGGAGGTGGAGCTGCCAGGGAAGAGAAAAATGGGAAGACCATAAAGGTGATTTCCGGATTTGGTTAGAGACGACATACGGTTGGTTGGTATAACAGAGGAAGATGCAGAGGACAGGGCAAGATAGAACAAAGGATCCGCTGTAGTGACCCCTAAAGTGAACAGCCAAAGGAAGAAAAAGAAGAAGGTGGGTGCATAATTTGCTCAATTTAGGGAGGTTTATTCTCCTTTTGGGAAAGATACTGTGAAAATAACTTCATCAGGGAATCCCCCTTCCTTGTTCAACACAGGAGATTGGGGGATTTTCGAGGATATGACCTTGATGTTGGGGAAAACAGTGTAGGTCTAGTTTATTTATTGATTTATTAAAGGTGATGGTAGGCTTTTCTGGATAATTTTGGCCCAATTTAACCACTGCATATTTGATACCAATCTAAGCATGAATGGTGTCAAATGGCCATGAGGCCATAGGATGATGATTATTATATGTATATGTCTCAGGGCCAGATTTTTATGAAGGTATCGTTTCATTTGAATTTGATATTGAGTCTAGATTTTCCTTTTTCTTATTAAATAAATTTGCTAAACGTTAAATGCTAGTGTTGGATAGATAGATAGATAGATAGATAGATAGATAGATAGATAGATAGATAGATAGATAGATAGATAGATAGATAGATAGATAGACATTCTTAATGTGAAATGCAACATGCACTGACGATACCATATACTTATTTTCTTTAAAGATCCTACTAAGTGGCCCACTGGGTCCCCACCCCTTACAATACAGTGAGTTCAAGTGATCCCATACGCCACCTCCCTGGAGCAGCTATACAAGCTTTAATGCTCCACTGGGCATCTGCTGTAAGCAGAATGTTTGCCCTATGATACACAGTCCTCCACAGTGCAAAACTCCACGGCGGAAACTCAATGACCATGATGGGCTTGTAAGTACCTGCCGTTCGATGAGGATAATAGCTGCTAGTGAGTCTAACTGCCCATAGTGGTGATCATAAAAAGACAAAAGTTGTGAGAAGTCCCAGCCTGAGATACATTTTTAGGGAGATATTAATAAAGGGCTTAACAAGCTGAATTATTGAGGGAAAGACTCTGGAGTGAACCACACCCAGAGCTTGAAGGATGATTGTTTAATTATTCAACCAGATATTTTTAGTTCGAAAAAACCCCTCATCAAGCTCACGAGATGGACAACCCTCTCACTCACTCCCAAAATCTCCCAAAATCCGGTAACAAGAGGGAGTGCATGTTTGTTTCCCAAAATACATTGATTCGGAAAAATATATGACCAATGAGCTTTTCATCTTATTTAGCTGAATAGGAGCACGGGGTGAAATGTACATCTCAATCAATCTATCCATTTTCTTCAGCTTATCCTGGGCCGGGTCTCAGTGGCAGCGGTCACCCCTTGAAGGGTGGCGAAAAGGGAAAAAAAGGGAAAGTGAGACGTCTTGGAGGCCCACTCCTGAGCTCCTCTCCTTATCTCGAAGCCTGAACCCAGACCCCCTACGAAGGAAGCTCATTTATAAAAAGAAGAAGTTGTTCTTAATCACATACAGCCATACACAGTACAACATAGAGAAATTACAACAAGTAGACCCTGGTTGGATTTGAACAAGCTACCTTCTGATAGTGAGATGGCTGCTCTACCCATTGAGCTACAGTCACCACCATTTCAGCTACTTGTATCCTTGATCTCGTTCTTTTGGTTACTAGAGCTCATGACCATAGGTGAGGGCTGGAATGTTGACGGACTACTAAATTGAGGCTCATTTTTCACACTGTTTTCCCAGCCCTCCCAGTCTAATAATGAAATATACACAGTAATTAACCCACTTTTTTGCAGTCATTACATTCAACCAGTGGGTAGTGCTGCTATTTTTTAAGTGACTATACGTCTGGTTCTGTGTGTAATCATTGATGTAATGTTATCACCATAGACACAGTGTGGCTATAGGCCAAGCAGATTATTGGACAAATGTGTAGGACGCTGTGGTAGGTGTGATTAAAGGAACCTAAAATAGTGACCTGTTAGAGGGTTAACTGGAGAACAAATGCCTGTAAAAAAAAAGCAATAACACTTGACATCAAGGAACATATCTGGTAATGATTTGCCACTTGGTATAAAATAATCTAGCATGCGATACAACTAAAAGTCTTTATAAATATTGATATATATGCAAAGCCATTATTTTATTTTATTTAGATTATTTATTTTTAAATATCAAGAAGGTATTTTCTTTTGTAAGAAATGTATAAAAAAATAATAATCTGTAAACAGTATGAATAGTCATTGAGATCATTGAATTTATTTTTATGTTCTCAGCAACACCTGGCCATTTTTTCATAGTTTATCTTATGTTTGTTTTAATAATGGATCACACGATTATACACAAGGCGTTACTCCTGGTGACAAATCCACAGGGAATTATCGCTACAGTATTTCTGCAGCAAACCCCTTCTACATATAAGGCATTTTAGCATCTTTCATTGTTTTGGTTTTTTTGTTCATAACTCACCCTCATCAAGCTATCAAGTTACACAACGTAATGGCTCTGAATGCTCTAGGTATAGGTTTAACTCACTGTTGTGCATTATATACATGTATTACTTTTACTCATATTATCAGGTGCTTAGGATTTTCTGCAATCCACATGTTTAGCAAGGTTACTCTCAGGTGCCCATGAGGTTATTAATCAAAAACACACTTTCCATTATTAAAATCAGTGAATGTCACAACTTTTCAACAGGGTGCCCCTATTGATAAGGTGCAGCAGTTAAGTACCTCGTAATCAACATACTTTTTAAAAACTTTTCTTTTCTTTTTATTTGGTAGGCATATTTTCATAATTATGAAAACAAAACTTAAAAAAGATAGTAAAAAAAATTTATCTCAAAAAAAATGATTTGTTACATTAAAAAAAAGTCTAAATATACATAAATAAATCTGAGTATAAAGATGAGATTTAAGTCAGACTTCTGACTTAATTCTCAGATTTCTGAGTAAAATTTACCTTGAAGAAAACTACTGTTATTTTGATTAGAAAAAAAATCATGTGACCATAGTTATATTTGAAATGGGAAAATGTTTTAATAGATTTAGTTATTTGGATGGATGACATTTTTTGTGACTCAATTTATTATAATAAAATAATTTTCACAAATCATGAATTTTCTAAATAATCACATGTACCCCATGCAATACCCCAAAGTAACCCTAGGAATATGCCTACCTCAAGTTGAGAACCACAGTATTAGATGATGATCAGTAATAGTGTTGCCTTTCAGTTAGCTGCAGTCATGCTGAAGCTAGCGGATTTACATTATAATGATAATGCAAAACAAACAAACAATTTTTCAACATAAAAGGATGTTTCTTCCCCTTGACATCTTAAACATTTCAAAGCATCAGGGCTAAAATTTCTCCTAGACCCATCATATTTTGTAACTTGTATTACTTTTGGGTGAATTTTGGACCATTTCCTGCTTCCCTAAAACTTTGGTAAAGTTTTCTAGAGGTAATTTTTAAGGGCTGTGCAAAGGAGGAGAACACAATCAATCGCACTTTGATAACAGCATCTGTGCTGTAGTACGTCTGTTGCTCGTCATGTCATGGGAGCACCCAAACTTACTTTCAATGAGAGCTTCTAACCAGGACAGGCTGTTCTCCTTGTTTATCCATCCTGCTGGCGTGAAAGGATCACTGTTTAATTTTTAATTTCATCCTTTGAAACACATCAGTAAAGTGGGTTTTCTTAATTAACCCCATTGCCTATGCATATTGCGGTGAGAGACCGCCTAAAACAACACAAGCCTCCAAAGCATCGTCTGCTTTACTAAGACCATGTTCCTCTACCTAAAACATCGGCATTGCTGCTGACTGGAAGCAGAATAAACATCCACCAGAAAGATGCTCTCATAACGTTGACACTAGAGCTCCATTGGGTAGAACATTAAGCCCAGAACAACATTGGTGGAGTTATTTTAGTGAACGTTCTCTTTTTTTTTACTCCCTCAGTTACCCCGCTGTGAATCAGCAGAAATAACAGACCTAAAGTTCACCTGACTTAATGGAACACAAAGTGCATATCCGCCTGTACGCTATAGAAGACACTATCCATTATGTTGTTATCTCGCCCTTGGGAATTGAATAGGTTGAGAGGACTGACATGTTAATCATACTACAAGTTTCTATTAATTTTGCTTTCCTGTGACGAAATGGCCTGTTATCCTCCAGCATGTCCTCGAAATCCCGAAGACACTTTGTGGAAATGTGACATTTTATCCTTTGTGTCTACCTGCTGAAGATGAAGAGAGAAACAAAGAGAAAAAGATGTTAAGAAAGATTGTCACTTTCTTCATAGATTTTTAGTCAATACACTAAGCAGGAGAGCTTTTGGCCTGAGTGTGAAGGGTGGCTAGGCCCAGCCTTAGAGATAAGGACGGAGCTGGGACATCCGGAGGGTTGCTCGGAGCAAAGCTGCTGCTCATTCACGTCGACAAGAGCCAGTTGAGTTGGTCTGATTAGGATGCATCTCTTTGGAGGTTTTCCTTGCGCGCCAAACTGGGAGGATCCCCAGGATACATCCAGAACTCGCTCCAGGGATCTCATGCCTGTTATCACCTCAGGGTGAGTTGGAGAGTTGACGTCTGGAATATCGTTTGCAGTCTGCAGCCACCACAATCTGACCCAAGATAAGTGGACAAAAACAGATTTGTGTGGCCCACTGAGCATGAGCTATATAATAATTAAATACAAAACATAAAGGCATACGTGTCTGAAATTATTTTTAAGAATTAATTTAAGATTGTTTTCAAGTATTTTCTGTAAACTGTGAATGAAACACAGATTTATACAACCCCGCTACAACTCCCCCTTTTAAAAGCAGTGTCCGGCTATTGTTTTCATAGTTGTGTGAATGTGATTGGATAATTCTGGACATTGTCTTTCATGTTTAGTCTGGCCCACCATTAATATGACTGCAGATACACTCCTGTAATTCCTACTCCTCCATTAGGTGATCAGTTCCCTTGGAAGATGATAACTTAAATTGGACGTGTGGAGGAGAAAAAAATGAAATGTGTGCATTTCTTGAAAAAAATACATGGACATGATTGACACTTCTAGCTGTTATCATGGTAGGATACTTGATCTTAAATTGTTTATCTAATTAGAGACAAGGTGAACCTTCAATGAGAAACCTTCTCTCTCCCTCTGTGCACACAGTTAAATCTTCTTCACTGATTAAACGCTGTTCCCTCGCTGAGTCTTCTATCTCGGGTATTGGAAAATATCATCAGTGTTTAAGTTACATTACTTTGTGCTGTGTTGTTTTTGGAAATCCACAGCCACTATGACTACAAAAAGCCTGAAATCAAAAAAAAACAACAGCTTCTCGACATCTCAGGTATGCTTGGCATAATTATAAAAAGATATTTTGTTTTCTCACAATGATCACAACGATTAAACCTAATTTTTTAAAAAGTTATGATATTCTTATTTGTTCAAAAATTCTATGATAATCCAAGGATTAGCCAGCTGAGTTCTTACTGTTGACCTTGTCTTAATCCACTTTTATCCATACTTCACCTTTCGACCAGTCATGTCTATGTAGAAGACTAATGGGTTGCTGCAGACGGGGAGGTAGAGTGGTTGTCCTCAAACCGGGAGGTCCCTGAATGGATCCCTGTTCTGCCCATGTATTCTTTGTGTCCTAAGGTCGTCAAGCTAGACTGTGAACTATAATTTGTTCTATGGATACTTCACATCGGCTGCCCACTACTCTTTTGTTACACAGTTATACAACGTTGACAAAATGATAACAAAGCATACATAATAATAACAATAATAATAATAATAATAATAATAATAATAATAATAATAAGTGAGAGCAGGTATTTACAGATTCAAGATAGGATAAGCTACATTTCATTTCCTGCATGCATTATTGGATTTATTTTAACAGCCTGGCTTTGTGATTTTTCTTTGCAAATTCATCACAAAACAGGCAATATCAAATGAGAGAATGATTAACAGGATGTTTAGCTCCCACCATACCCCTATGTCATCTAATTTTTAAACTTTACCTACACTGTCGTCCTCGACAGCAAGAGTATACGCCTGAGAAGCCTTCAATTGTTTGCCCTGTACGAGAAATCCCCCTGATTAACTTCTCTAATTAAATGTGAAATTATGTCAGAAAAACAGTATTTTTCGTAAAGCAGCTTCCCCTGGTGGGTAATATATATATATATATATATATTACCCACCAGGGGTAATATAAACTATGAACAGGAACAGCAGAAACCATAAGTTAGCAAATTGTTGCTAACATTATTTATTCCTGAAGAGCTGGAGATTTTTAGATTTTGGATTCAGAGAAGAGATGAAAGTCTAAAACATGCAGATATTAAGCCATGTCACAAATTGATGTAATCATCTTAAATTAGTAATTTACAATACCACTAATTTTCTTTTTGATCCGAGTCCAAGTATAACAACCTAATATCGCTGTTATCGATCTGATATCGATACTTTGAACAAAAACATGAGGTGCTCAGAAAATAAATATAAAGTAGGTTATTTCTAATTATATCTCTAAGGATATGATTTCGGTTTGGTTCCGTGTATTTCCCAACCCAGCCTTCAGCGCTATAATCTAATCTAAATCTATCAATTAAACTGCCATCAAATAACTTAAACAATTTTAAACATATGCGTCCAAAGGAATGCTGGCAGCGCCAGACAACTGAATCTGGATCCCTTCACAACACAACATTAGCAACCATCTACAAGCATCAATAATGAACAGCTATATAGGATACATGAGAACCCATTAGACTCAGAATAGTTATTAAATATCTGAAGAAAAAGTCCATCCTCCTTTTTTTTGTCTAAAAAGTAGCTGAATGACACGGGGTACATCGTGGACGGGTTGCCAGTTCATCAAAGAGCCGACACTTAGCTTAGCGTTATGGATTATAGGGGAATGAACGATCATATAGGACACCATTGCCTCTCAGTTTCATTAGAACATTCTTTTCAACTGACATGGAGGTCAGTGCTGATAGTCGTATTTCTCCGATGAGTTTTAATTTAGGAACTTAACCGAAAATAACCGCTAACGCTAAAGAACACACCCAAGAACCAATTCGAAAAGTGATTGGTTAAAAATGTGACAATCAATGTGATGCGGTCATGATTCGTCTAACCAAGAGAAGTAGTTCCGGCTGGTTTCTAGATTCCGGTGAAAGTGTCTTCCTGTCGCTGTCACTTTTATACCATCTTTCTTCTTTTTTTCAAGTTAGGGATTATCATCCTTATTTAGCTAAATGGTGTAGTCCTTTAAAAAAAAAAGTTGACTGACTCGTGTGCCTGTCAAGACACTTTAAACAGTTGGCAGTCTAATATCTGTGTTTTCCCTTTGGATGTGCTGGTGCAGGCAGGCAGCTACTTTAGCTACAGTTCGGTGGTCAAATGATGGTAGGTTAGGAACATACAAGTCAATATAAGTGAAATAGGGTCTCTGTGATTCACATTGTCACAGCTGTCAAAATGCATGCTGAACTCCAAAACACCTTTCGAAGCACTCTTTAAATGTCCATAGTATCCTAGAATATATGCTATGCCACATAATGCAGATGAATCATTTACACTTAATTTATAGGAAAATAAATCCCAGGGTTTGTGTTATACAATACATGACTACATATGCATTCACTTATGTTTAGTGGTTTGCTAACAATATCTAACTATTTAATAGTTTTACCTTAGAACTCTGCCCAAATAAGGAGTCTGCTTGTTTGTAATTGTTAATATATTAGCAAACTTTGGATCTGAAAAAAATAAGAGACCAGCCATAAACAGGCATTTCTTAACAAGAAAAATACATAATCAAAACATATTCAATAATTCTGCAGCCTGTGCCGAAATACAAACAGTGTATCATGGCCACCTTTAATTATGTAGCTCAGAATCTAGTCAGTATAAAAATAATAATAATAATAATAAAAATAATAATAATAATAATAGAAAAAAATTAGAATACATTTTATTCATAGGGTCCTTTCAAAACACTCAAGGTCACCTTACAACAGAAAAATTCTGGATCTGTGTTTAGGGTTGTAATTATTTTCCTGCAGGCTACACACATTATCATTATGAAACTGTGTGACATTATGTCCAAATTGTGTGAAAATATGTCCAATATTAGTTGCTAATTGGACAGAATATGGAATGTTGTTGCCCTGTAAGTCAAATTGCACAGCGACCAATACAGCATTGCATCACTTTAGAAATAAATGTGCATGATCCTTCTGCTCCAAACCTGACTTGGGCTTTCCCTGACGTGACCGAGCGCCAAGCATTTTTTGTAAATATTTTACCGATCCCAGCGCTTCAACGGGACCAGTCGGGCATCCACACTCCGAAAGACATGATATGAAGGGAGGGAATGAAGTATTCTGATCTTCTTAAGATGGAAATGGGGCGCAGGTGTAGGGATTTCATTTCTATCCAGGTATATCTGTCCTCTAATGTTCTGATCATTCCTTTACCTGCTGAGCTCCGCCGGCCCTCCCCATCTCTGACCATGGGATTACTCTCTACAGGGGGAAATCTGTCTGCTCATAAACTACAGGGATGCCCACTCTGATCAGCTTAGTAGACAGATGTTGAAAATATAATTGACATGACGGCGGCATGAATGATAGAAAACAGTTCAGCTCTGTCACAATGAAGTTGTTGGGTTTTTTTGGTTGAGGCGTGTGCCATGCCACCTCCAGGCAATATGGTACATTAAATTACTTATTAGCAGATGGATTCCCTAAACCGTTAACAAACATGGACCAACACATCAATGCAGCAGGAATTTTAATCCTTAAACATCCTATAATATAGTCAAACACTAAAGGCTTGATTAGACAGGAAGCGTTGCGCTCCTTTACGGTTGCGGCTCCCGATCACTTCTTTTCAAAACAATGCAAGACCACCAGATGCGCTGCGGCGCGTCCCAGCAGCGACCCGGCGCGCCGCTGCAAATACGCACCCAGTCTTTTTTTGATAGAGCAGATCGAACCAGACAGCAAGGAAAAGGGAAATCAAACAAAGAAACGACATAGAGCATCCCATCAGATTAAACAACAAATTTGTGCGGATACTCTTAAAATAAATATAGGATACTCCAGGTCTTATACATCAACAATATGTCTCGATTTACATAAGTGGTTGGTGAGAGGATCATCAAGTTTCCATCGAGGAGGAGAAATTTATTTCTGGTTGAAACACTCAAGATCATCTATGACACCGCAGATCCTTGTTACAAGGACAGTAGTAGAAAGGAAAGAGTTGGAATTTTGTTGCAGGAGTTTGTGGATATAGGTGAGCATATCTTCTAATGATCTACGATGAAAAAGTGAGTTGTGATTTTGCCCAACTAAAGTGTACTGAAATCAGTAAAGAGCCATTCAGTAGCTTTCAATCTTCAAAGCACATTTAACACGACAAAGAAACAAAAACAAAGCATGCAGGCGCTCCGCTTCCAAAAAGCTACCGGTGTGGACAAAGACGCAGCAAAACCGCGGCGCAGCTGCGACGTCCCTGGAACGCTACCACGATGCTCCCAGAGGAATCATGGGCGTAGGAGCGATCACGTTACTGCACAATGAGTACTTTAACTTCGATGCTTTACGTCCTTTTACTTTAACACTTATGATATAAGTACTTTTACCCATGTAAAGGATCTGAATACTTCATGCAGCACTGCTGAGTTCTTTACATCATTTAAATGTAACTTTTAGGAACAGCCACGTGTTTGATGAGTGAAATTGTGTACAATATGTACCGTTGAAAACACATGCTGATAAGTCAAAGCCTCTGAAGGTAACTATTGCTAACAGCAATAAAGGAGAACCTTAAACAAACGGAAATTAAAAACATCTGTGTTTACCTAGCCTTTGAATGGATGTGACAATTTTTTTATTTTATACTCAGATAGACCTCATTACGAGGAACTGGTTTCATTTTGAGTTTCATCAGATGTATATTTCTAAGACTAAGAAGAGCTTTATCTCTAAAGGTTTACAGCCATTATTTCTTAACCGTTGGTACAATTAAGTCCGAATTTGCTGCATAAGAATCAACTCAAAGAACTCTATCATGTATACTTCGTGTTTTACTTTATTAAGTCATATTTAACTCAATTGTTGGAGCTTTTATTTTACAAAAAATACTGTGGACATACTTTCACATTTATTTAGCACTTTGAGATTTGATCCAAACGTAAAGTGCGTTATAAATTAAATGTATTATTATTGTTATTATTATTATTACTATTAATTTGAGAAGTTCAATCAGTTCGTTGCTTGTACAACGAAAGGGATTGGTGACTTCCGGGGATATACCCTGACTGTCCGGTACAAAAGCATTAGTCTGGTTAGTTTTGCAAATATCACATCAGAAAAATATACGGTGAAGAAACAGCTTTATAAACAATTTGGTCTTTATATTACTTTTTATAATTGTATCCCTTTTTCTAAATGTCCAAAAACGTCTGCCCCATATAACTTTCTGTCACGTTTAAATACAGCCTTATTTTCTTTAGATGCTTTTTTTAATGGACTTTAATCATTAAAATAATGCCTTCTAAAGGACTGAATGTGTCAACCATTGAGCATATTCATGTGAGCATATGGTCAATGGTTGCTTTTAGTGCTGCTACTCTTAAAGGAAAATAAAAAAAATAGAATTATCATGTCTGCAAATTAATTATGATGCTAGAGCTACCATCCAAATATCTTCATTTAACACAAACACAGGAAGCAATGGGATACGGCTCGCCTGGCACCTCTTAAACTCACTAATAAACATGTTATATCTCATTTATTATTAAATTAACGTAGAAAACACGCAGCTTGGTTAAATGGGCCATCTTCATTTGTCATTGTTGTAAATAATTAATGAATGGTCAAACTACAGTATATTCAACAGTTAGATACCAAAGGATCTTTTCATAAAGGCAGATTACTACATTTAAATTTATGAATTTTACAATTAAGATATATTGTGAAACAAATAGAATATATATATATATATTTTTTTTTTTATAAGAGTTTCCAACAAAGTGAATATGCAGATAGAATTTCTTAGCAGAATTGTATATAATTCAGTAAAAACCTTACCATGGTTGCAAAAGCTATTTCAGCTGTGTTTGAGGTTTCTCTCTCCGGTGTGTGCCCACAACAGCATGGAATGTAGCTGTGTGTCTATAATGTGAGTTGGCATGTAATTGTTTCCATTTTGATCTAAATAATTAATGCTGCCTTTGCAAGCTTGTTTTCTGGTCCTTCATTTCAAATAAATGGATAGGACTGATGGAAAAGTCAACTCCATCTGAGCTTCAACAAACATATACTGTTGCTCCAATAATGAGCCTCACATTTGAATTTGAATCTCAAAGAAATTGCAGCTATTTTCCTTTACATTCTCAATGTTGGAGGTGTTTTGCAGCACAGAACCTCCTCAAGGACCCCATCAGTACTTCTTGTATCAGGGAAATTCCGGCCGGATGTTTGTTATGGTGTAAAAAGCCTCATTTTGAATGTTTCCTTTTCTACTTGTCGAAGAGGTAAAGGACTGTTACGCTTCTTTGGCAAGACAGTTCTCCCTGAAAATTCAGCATCATTCAATGTTCAAATGCCTATGAGCTTTGCCCAACCTTAAATGACAGCTCCGCTGATACATCATTGTCTCTTTACATGGATTGTGGAGTATTTCTACATTTCTGTGATAAGTTTTTTTAAAAGGCCTTTAGCAGTACCAGAGGGAGGGAGCTGCCACAAGTCTTATGGTGAGAGTGAAACCTGTGAGTCGCATGTTTCTGAAGTGTGAAAATGTCAGAAACCTTTGAGTTCACCAAACCTTTGCAGCTGACTTTTTAATCTCTGTTTGAGATTAAAGGCTCAAGGCGACATTCATTTACTTAATGTTTCTGCAAGCATAACAAATTCGTAAATTTGAAATGTTGAGTTGCATTATTTTCTATGTAGGAAAACTGATGTCCATAATCTGATGTTGCGTGACAGAGTGTGTGCACATTTCATAAAATGCTTGAGTAGTCTCTTAAAACTAACCAAACCACTAGTTGACAGGGAACCTGTGGAGACTAACGCAAGTTACTTTAGTGGGAAGCTGCAGATTTCTTTGTCATTTGATTTTGTTTGAAATGTTTTAACATGTCTGGGCTGTTAATTTGTATACCAAACAATCAAATATTCATAAAAACCAGAAATAATTTTTAAATCAGAAGAGATAAATGTTTATAGCTAGGATATAGATATAAGAATACAAAGGATAGGCATAACAGATATGTGTTAATTAGTCTTTCAGGAGGTCTTTGGCGCTCAGAAATTTTTAGAGAGATTGTGATTGAAAGGTCACAAACTCTCTGAAAGCAGCAGTAGGAATATCCCCCCATGAAACCTGGACACTGGTGGTGGTGGCTGATGACTCGGCTGTGTCCGATGAATGATGAAGTGGACAGGGCGCACATACTGGCACCATGAAAGAACTATAAGAATGGAGAGAGTAATTACATCAACAAAAAAAAACGCTGGGTCATATTATAAACAGGTTCAGTCAAGTGGCACACATTCTTCAACAAGAAATTGTGACTCAAGACGCAATCAACCAAACTATTGAGCAGGATATTAAAGGCTTAATGCCAGGATAAGGATTAGATTAGCTAAATGACCTTCTGGAAATGGTGACGGAAACTTAAATAGCAGCGTTCTCATTCCCTGACAATCACTCAATTTGCCAAAGACACAAAGGAAAATCCTCAGGCGTGGATATAATTTTGGTGTATTGATGTATTTAACGCCTCCCAGCATTTTGGATTGATAAAACAATAGATGATTACACATATATTACCAAAAACATGTAGACTCAACCTTCGTGTTGGAATTTTAAGAGAAACTTGCCCCCTGTGTGTCATTACAGTGCTACTTATCTCACCATTCTCCTGCAGCATCTCACTAATTTATTCCAGTACTGACTGGGAATGTCATCATCAAAGTCATAGTTCCAGCTTTGGACAATCTTCTACTCACTGAAGAAGCCACAGAAATCCAATCTTAATCCAATTTGCCCTATGATTGATTACTGTGCCCGCTACTTAATTAGGTGAGGAGCTAGGCTAATAACTGATGTAGATACATAGGAGCTATTTCCTTCAGCTTCCCTGAGAAAAAAACACGATTAACCTTTATAGCTGTGTAGCCTTGTGTCCTAACCTCTACTTGTTCAAGAATGCATAATTTCCTAATTTCAATTGAGGGCAGATAATCTGGCAAATTATCTATCAAGCCAGGAATGCTGTAATATTAGAATTTAAGGATTTCAACTGTTTGTCAACAATAGAACTATAGTTACTCTCTTTATTTGTGAGATGACCTTTATGGAAGACCCGCATTACCACAAGGAAATAATCAGATGAGGGTATTTACTCATCTGTAGAAGCAATAATGTACTCTCATCTGGATGATAACATAATGTGATTGTGATAAATCCAGACAGCTAATTCCAGTGAAGTGAAAAAAAACTTCCATATTGACCTCTTATAGTGTGAACTGACTCAAACACAATATTTGACCTCGCCAGCAATCACTGAGCAGACGGCCTCAACTGCAGAGCAGTAATACCCAGTCAGTGAAACTATCAAGGGACAGGTGTTTAAGTTAACGCTCCACTTTTCATGCAGAATGTGTTGAGAAGAGCAGGCTGTGAAAATGTGTCTATACTTCCCCGCCTGCTGTACACACTGTGTGCACAGACTTATGACTCAGCTGAGCAGAGTGAGGGAGAGACATGGGACACAAAGAAGTGGAAAACCACAGAGGGCCTTTACACAACACTTTATTTGGATCTTTTCAGAGCAGCAGCAGTCATAACGCACGTTTATGTTCTGTTCAGAGCATAAAAAGTTCTCCAGAGTGATAACATACATATAGCAATCCAGTTCAGTGAAAACAGTCATCATTATGCTGTATTTACTTATTGATCACATAGTGACACTAGACCTACGCTTTAGTTCACAGCAGCAAGGGTATTTCCTTGGAAAGTCCCGATCCCCTGTGTTGTAAAAGCCATTCCCCTGATTGAGCTCCTCAAATTAAATATAACGTTAGTATGAAAAATTGTATGTTTTGTAAAAAAAAAAAACTCCCCCTAGTGCATGAAATAGAACTATTAGATAAAAAGTTTACACATACAAGATAGGTTTCCTCGAGTCGATTCATTTGCCTCGAGTCCAAATTTGGACTAAATTGGATCAATGGCTGCGAAATTATGGCCTGAAACCTTTGGAGATAATGTGCCCCCTAGCGATCTTTCCCTAATGCAATCCAGTTTTAATTTGCTCTAAGGTCTACGAGGGTATAATATTTGAAAATGATCCTTGACGACGATTCCATAATTCTGATTACGACTTTGCGGGGATATAATATTAGATAACCTTTATTAGTCCCACAATGGGGAAATTGCAGGATTTCCCCCCAAAAATTTCCCCATATAAATGTTGTGTCTGTCATTTGGGCACAGTGAAGAAGACAAAAAAAAAAAAAAATCATATTATGGATAATTAAAAATAAATAAAACAACTGGACTTTCTCTTGTCAACACACACATTTATCACCAAAACTCCAATATCAACACAGACCTCTATTTTGTCAGAATGGTTGGAGTGCTGAGTTTCCTCCTGGAAAGAGAAGAACATTTCATGCAGACTGGAGGGCATTCATTTAAGCAGACTTTTGATTGACGTCAGCTGGACTGACAGGGGATGAATACAAAGAAAAGCTGAGGGCATCTTACCCAGCAGGGCCGTGGAGTCGGCACATCAAAGCGAGAGGAGAAGATTTTGAAACAGGGGAAAATAGGAGGGCAAGTTTCAACCCTGACAGTTCACCACAGTGCGCTTTTGTAGATTAATGTTTAGGCTTCACCCGGATAATGCTGCGCAAAAAAAAAAAAAAAAGGAAGCAGCCGACAACTGACAGAACACACATCAGGGCATCTCTCCATGTTTGCTGAGAGACACGGCAGACGTGGAGACAAAAGTTGTGTCGGATGTTTGCTGGGCCTGTAACTCAGCAGAAAGAACCACTTAGACTTTGATGATGCAATCAGCTACTCAGTGGGTTTGCTGAAAGTATCATGTAAAGTAAGGCGCAAAACATTCAGCACAAAGCAGTCAAATCCACAGATTTGTCTGACTCATACACTCTTTCTAAAACCTTGATCCCTTTGAACGATGGAAAGTTAAACATAGGTTTAGTACTGTTATATTTTATGTTGTGCTATGACTGAATGCAAACTGTGAATGCTTTCTTCAAAACAGTCTCGAGCCTAGGGTTAAGTTACAGCCACCATTAGATAACGCTGTACTAGAAGTACACTGACGTGTGACCTGTTCGTGGCTGAGTTACAGTACTTCTTTTTTAAAATTTACTAAATCGAACCAATAGTTAGGAAGATATGTGTCACGCCTCTGTGTTCCTTTCTCCCTCTGTGTCTGTCTTGTGATTGGTCATCATGCTCACCTGTGTTTCCCCTCCAGCTGTGTCTCATTGTCTCGTTATGTCTGTGTATAAAGTCTGTCCTTACCTTCCCTTCTTTGCCAGTTCGTTGCATGATGTCCTCGTGTCGTCACGCGTCCCAACCCCTCCCAGTGTATTGTGAGTAACCGCCCGTATTTCTGTTCCTGTTATTTCCTCGTGTCTTGTGGAGAAATAAATATATTTTGTACCAGCTCTACGTTGTATGCGTCTGCATTTGGGTCCGGGCAGTTCAGTCAATAAAAAAATAGAAACATGATTAAAACACAATGTTTACATCAAAGGAAAGCAGTAAGAAAGAGTTGGGGGCTGCCCTGTAGGGGGCAACTTCACAGTTTAGGGGCTGCAACAGAGAAAGCTCGGTCGTCCCTCATTTTCAGTTTTGATTTAGGGACGACCAGAGACAACTGGTCAGCTGACCTCAGTGACCTTGACGGAGTGTAAGTCTGAAAGAGGTCAGAAATGTACGTGGGTGCCGACCCATTTAAGGATTTGAAAACAAACAATAAAACCTTAAAATGAATCCTAAAACGCACTGGTAGCCAGTGAAGAGAGGCCAGAATGGTGGAGATGTGCTCTCGCTTGCGTGAGCCTGTTAAAAGCCGAGCGGCGTTATTTTGAACAAACGGACGTGAGAGGGAGGTCTGGCTCAAGCCAAAGTAAAGTGAATTACAGTAGTCCAGGCGGGTTGTAATAGCATGAATAAGCTTTTTAAAATCATTAAGGGTTAAAAATGTCTTAACCTTAGATAAAAGCCTCAACTGATAAAAAAAAAAAAAAAAAAACGGGTTTAACCACAGAGTTTATCAAGTTTAAAATCACTGTCCATTTTGACGCCAAGGTTTGAAACAGTAGATTTTAAAAATGGCTTCAGGGAGCCCAGGTCCATAGCAGAGGTATCAATGGTACCACTAGGTCCAAACACCATTACTTCCGTTTTGTTATTATTAAAATGTAAGAAGATAAGGGCCATCCAGGCTTTGATGTCCTTCAGACACTCCAACAATGAATTTACAGAACTGGCATCATTTCTTTTCAGTTTGACTCAATTTGCGAGTCATCTGCATAGAAATGCTAGGAGATGCCATTTTTCCAAAAAATCTAACACTATGAGGAGCAAATACAATGAAAAAGGATCGGCCCAAGGATGGAACCTTGGGGGATTCCACATGGAAGAGTGGCCATGGACGAGACACAGTCACTTAGGCTAAAAGAAAAGCTTCTCTCTGACAGGTAAGACCTTAACCACTGTAAGGCTCTGCCTCTAATACCCACACAGTGCTCCAGGCGAGAGATGAGAATGCTGTGGTTCACTGTGTCAAAAGCAGCTGTTAGATCTAAAAGAATTAAAACTGCAAAATCAGTCTCTGGTTAATAAAAGATCATTAAAAACTCTTAAAAGTGCAGATTCTTTGCTGTGCAGGGCTTTAAAACCTTACTGGATACCTCGGGAATGCCATGTTTGTTTAAAAAAGACTATAATTGCACGGGTACAGTCTTTTCTAAAACAAGTTTGGTCTTTTCTAATTATAAATGGTTAACTCCCTGCGATGGCAGATCGTTTGTTGTACTACTCATACTACTCCATGCACACACCTGCAGAGGTGCAGCGCTGACACACGGAGGAGGAGAGATGTGGCGTTCCTAAGAATTTGGAGAAAAAGAGGGATAGAGAGTTTAATAGGTAGGAATGAAAGCACTGAATGTCTTAAAAGTACAGTGTTAATATGTTTAAATGTATTTCTATTTGATTAATTCATGAGCTTGTATTAAAACTGATTTACTGGCTTTATTTCTCAAGAAATTAAACCATTATGGAATTCCTGTTGAATGGGTTTGATTCGGTGAAAGAAAAGCACATGATAGGAATTAATTTGTTGATTAAAATAATTCATTTTTGTGTAAAACACATAAAATAGCCACAATCCCGAAAACGTAAGGTAAAACACAGTTATAAGATATGGATAACTAGAATTTGATGAGATTCTCATCTGAATAGATTTAAAAGTCCTTTGTTATCCTTTCTATTGATTTGTTTTGGACTGGATTAGCTGCTTCTATGTAAGTTCTTCTGAAAATGACAGAGAGGCAGACCCAGTGAGATCTTTCTGAGGGAACGTTGGAGGCGGTGTGATCAGCTGTTTCAACCTTCTCTCCGTGGATTTTACCAGTGGATTACGAGAGATTCCCAGAAGAGGAATACCTTTTCTGATACGAATGATCCTACATGGGTAGTTATACAAGAGAAATATATAAACAAGTGTGAGAATTAAATATGAAATAAAAACAAAAGATGCTTGAAGGAACTTTTTTTATTTTGTTTTAAAAGCTCTATTTTTCAATTAATTCAATGTTGTCAAATACAATTGTTTTGGTTGTCAAATAAATCTCCCAATTGTTGTTCAATTCAGTTCCATTTCATATTTCCACCTACAAAACACCAAATATGGGGCATTATGTCTAAACTTCTGGTCTTGTTAAACAGTTCATCATGAATCAGAAGACAGATTTTAGTCCTATATTCTTCATTCGACTGTTAAAACACAGTACGTGTTGACGGAGGAGGAGCCTCACCACCAGCTTGCTTACTGAGTTCAAGAAGGACATTCTGTGTTGAACAACCTGCTTAACTAATCAGAGGTACGTTAGAAGAGATTTCTCAGCAAGAAAATACTTTTGCATTCATGTGCTTTGGTGCTTTTTGAAAGTTTAGTTTCCGGCACAACTTGTAATTTGCTAAAGTTAAATTTATCAATATCCTTATATGGGAGCTTGGAATAGCAGTAGATGTTTCTTAAATGATAATTATTATTATTTTTTACCTTATCTTGTTAGCTGCGATAAGGAAGTATTGCATTATCTTGAAATGTAAAATAACTTCATAATTGTTGGTCTGATTTAGCCCAAATTTCATGCATGTGATTCGACTCGAGGAGATCTATCTTTTCCATATCCTACTTTACTCTAAAAGATCGTGTTTTACTCACAAGGGGGAGCTTTTTTATGAAAAACTATTTCCTGCACAACTCAAAAACTATTTCATGGATCATTTTCAAATGTTATACCATAGACCTTAGTGTGAAAAGTTTTTTACTCACTAGGGGCAACTTTTTTACAACTGAAATTTAATTTAAGGAGTTTAATCAGGGGGGATCGCTTGTACAACGCAGGGTATTGGAGACTTTTCATCGATATACCCTTGCTGTTAGAGACGACAGCAAACGCTTATTTATAAGGAGAAACTACCAGGTCATAGATTTATTTAATTTTTTTTAAACTGCAGGTTGAACTTTATTCAGTATGGTATCTAAAAGGTTGGGGTTTATGCTGGTTGGATTCTGCTTGCCAATGAGAATTAGCTTGGCTGAAGTGTGTTACATTACGTATTTGCACTCATCACTTATTAGTTAATATAGATAAGTTTGTATGTCCCAAACCTGTCCACACCTGCAGTGTGTGAAAGTCATGGCCCACTCTTATGAAACCTATTTAGTTTGCTTATGATATCTTATCTCATTATAGGCCATTTGATCTCGTTGTACTCAAGATGAGATAAATGAACCAACTATATAAACCATAACAATCTATATTATCTTGTGATAATGCAACAAACTAATTAACTGCATCTACTGGCTTTTTCTACTTGAATACATTTCTCTCTTTTGTGTCACTCCACATTTAAACTGAGCAGTATAGAGAATTATAGTATCTTTTGCCGTTTGTTTTTGATTTTACTCTCTTTTTTTACTCTCTTGATTTTGATTGTACTCTCTTTCTTTACTCTCTTGATTTTTTCAAAATTGTCATTCAACCCCTTACAGCATCTTTTGATGGTAAACTCACTGCTTTCTACCAATCCAGCACCAAACTGCAAACAAAATTAGCTTTTAGTTTGTGAACCTATGAAGCACTTAGAAGCTAAAGAGCGAGATGTTACTTCGGCAGAAAGAGATAAATAGAAGGCTGTTGTCATGTGTTCAGAAACCTTACGATACGATACGAACGATAATGTTAATAATAATAATAATAATACATTGAATTTATAATGCACTTTACATTTGGATCAAATCTCAAAGTTCTACAAAGTAAAGCAGATAAAAGCATCAATAAAAAATAAAATAATAACTATATAAAAGCCTGACCAAAAAGCAGCAATGTTAATTACAGTTATAGGTTCTGCTAAAAAGGAAAGTTTTAAGTCCTTTTTTAAATGTGTCAGTCGTCTGTGGAGCCCACAGATGGTCAGGGAGGGCATTCCACAGACGAGGGGCAGCAGAACAGAAGGCCCGATCACCCATGGTGCTAAGCTTAGTCCGGGGAAGAATGTTGACTGTTGAGAATGTTGAATGCTGCACTGTGTTTGAACATGTGAATAGAAAACTTTCCGTCAAACAACTCAAGGTGCGATATTTTTAGTGCTACAGAACCAGAAAAATTCTATGACTCTGATGTCTTTATCACTTCCTTCAGAGTTGGGAGTGATGAGCAAATTCATTGAACCTGCGTTAACCTTAGCCGGCAGGCGAATGCTGGGCAAGTGCAAGTTGTTGGAGCTTAAATAGAGCATCGAATTGGGAGGTGGTATATATGGGAAGTCAGCTGCGGAACTAAGACTGAATCAGTTGGAAAATTTGGCTTTGTTGATGTGTTTATTTACATCACCCAAAAGTCGGGGGTATTATAGAATTGTCAATATAAATCATATTTTACTGTAATAGTTCTAATTTTACCCACAGAGGGGCTTTGATTTTGAGGAGTTAAATCGAGAGGCATTGCTTGTACAACGAAGGCAACTGGGGGCTTTTTGGGGATATTCATCACTGTCTGAGACCACAGAGTAGGCCTAGTTTTATGTATGTTAGCTATAGTCTCTGGTTCAACATGTGGCAAACACAAACTAAAAAACTAAGAAGACCAATACTGATGTTTGCATTTACTAATTAACATTTTACCTTGACACTAATGTTTAGCATTTTAGTTGATTCTCTAGCCCAGTTGAATCCAAACTTTTAACTTTCATTCGTAGCCCCTGAGATAGTCTACATCCCTCCCAGTACAGCCCACTCCATGGGTATCTCAGTGAATTATTTTTGTTCACGTTTCTGCTGCATAAAACAAAAGTAAAGAGAAACATTTAATATTTACTAAACGCAAATATATCAGAATAACCAAACCTGCTTTTGTTTGCATGTCAAACTTTTTTCAAAATACTACTACTACTACTTTACACTGCTACTTTAGCTAAGTTATATTAATCCAGCTCCAATATATTTATGGCCCTAAAAGCCAACCTCTGCTTTCTTGCACATGTGAAATTCTCCAAAACAAGGGAAACAGAGAGCTGAAGGTCCCACATAAAGTGACCAAAAACTGATTTTTTTCCCCTACCTCAACAATATGAAAAGCCTGTCTTTAAGTGAAAACCACCTGTTACTATTGGTGCCTTTTGCACCTCCGGTCATCACCCCAAAGGTCGAAATCTAAAATTAGTTTTCAGAAGGATACAAAAACAAGTAAAAATGGACAGCACACCTGTAGGGAAATGAGATGCAAGTATGCACTCAAACATGCACCCTGTCAATTAAATATAACTGACATGTTTTCCATTGAGAATAAACTGACCTCCCTGTTCTCCGTCTAACGCTCACCATCCACACACGTCCCGTTCCAATTATCTCTGAGGAATGTGAATACACCAGCATTCAATCTACAAATAAGTCTGCTTAATTATAGGTAACTGCTGGCTCTGCTCAAAGCCATGAATTATATTCCGTAAGGCTGTCTACAATCGATTTGTTATACCTCATGTGATGGCTATCAACTATTTAAATACTGGCAACAAGCTCAGAAGCTGAGGGCTCCCAAGCCTGGTGGTAAAATGGATTAATTTGCAAGGTTTGAATCAATATGAATCCCTCACCAGCTGTGAATCATGCTAAGGTCTAGCTGTTACCACTTCTAATGAAGAAAAAAAGTTTATGATAGATCAAATTGTTTTTGAAGTAGGACATTATTCTTTCCTGCTTCAGGAGGTCATTATTCTGCCCCGCTTCAGGATTATCACATATATATGAGGCTTTTATTGAGGTATTTTGTGACCAATTAAGCTACATACATGATTATGACATTAAAATACATCTTTTTGTATTTCACTATACAGCAAAGTGAAATTAGGTTGTTAGATGATTGTGATACATCAATCATCATCAAGATGCACAGATGATTAATGAAGAATATTGATTATGCTTTCGTACACAACCAAAGCAACCAACGAAACCTCAACGTAAAATAATTTAGTTAACCCTCACCACCCGTATCCAGCTCCCCTGTGATCCTGTACAGGGTATAAAAACACTATTTTTGCACTTGTGTGATGTAAACAGTCTTATGGAGCAGTCCGGTATAGTTGGTGAGGGGGGAATGTATATGAAAGGGGGTGGTGATAGGTATTATATGGAGTTCAGCAGTCTTATGCCTTGCAGAAAGAAGCTGTTGTTGAACCTGGCTGTTCTGCTCCGGAGACTACAGAACCTCTTTCCAGAGGCCAAGAGCGAGAACAGTCTATGGTGGGGGTGGGAGGGTTTTTGCTAATGTTGCTAGCCCTGGTCAGGCAGCTTTTTGTAGCAGTGACCTGGATGGATGGAAATTAAGTCCCAAGGGTTTTCTCAGCTGTCCTCACCACCCCCTGCAGGGACCTCCAGTCAGCGGCACTGCAGACAGCACTGCACTACCGACCAGACAGAGATGCCGCTGGTCGGTATAATCTCTATAGTACCACTGTAGAATGTGGTGAGAATTGGGGAGGGGAGATGTGCTCTCCTCGTCCTGCGCAGAAAGTGCATGCATTGCTGGACTTTCTTTATGAGAGCTCTAATGTGGTGGGACCAGGACAGAAATTCTGATATCTGCTCTCCTAGGAACTTGGTGCTGTGACTGGGCCGGCTCCTCCTGAAGTCGACGATGATCTCCTTTGTTTCGTCAACATTCAGGGCCAGGTTGTTGGTTTTACACCAGTCCGCCATATGTTTCACCTCCTCTCTGTAGGTCAGGTTGTTGTTATCCTGGATCAGGCCCACTACTGTCGTGCCATCCACAAATTTCACGATGTGGTTAGTAGGAGACTTGGCACAGCAGTCATGAGTCACCAATGAAGCGTTGCTTTGTAGTTATTAGCTTATTTTAAAAAAACAAAGTATTTTCCCAAGTACAACATAGTTTATACTGCAGACACAGAATACGGTAAACTAAGGTTGATAGTATGCTGCTGTTACAAATCAAATGGGTCACTGGTACTGATGCTGAGGAGAAGGCATTAACCCTTCAGATGTTATATTGGTCATACATGTGGCAGAGATTTGTGGGACTTAGAGTCCACAAAAGCCACTGTGTTTCTTCAGGTGGACAAATGACCGTCAGTGTGAAAGTTAACATTCCCAAAAGGAAAATGTAGAGAAAGCAATGAAGAATTCAGGGACTGCAACACACACGCAGTGACAAGCTGGTCCCACTTTCCCACTCAAAGCACCCTCTCCTGAAGTTATCGTTAGAGCAGTGGAATCTTTTTACGGAGAACACCTAAGACTAATGGTGACAGTAGTGCATTTAGAAAGCTAAGCTGCAAACCTTCTCAGCATTGGTCCTCACACTGCCTGGAGAGAAGCATTTGGTGAACTGGCCTGAACTCAGGTGAGGACTGAGGAGTCTGATAAAAAAAAATAGAAGGAGAATAATGGAGGTGTGAAAGGTTCTGTCTTGAACATTTTACAAACTGTCTGCCTTGATAACCCAGAGGCAGCACCTAAAGAATAGTTAATGTGATTGAGAACATCTTTGGCACATCATAGAAAGATGAATAACACCCTTGTCACCAACCTTCAGAATGTCCAAGAACGATGGAGATAGTTTTGACATAGTGGTCCATAAAAAGAGACTTGCTTGCACAGATGGGACACAGTTTAATCAACTACGTAAAGAAGCCATAGGATTATATATGACGATCTTTACTATTTCATGAAAGGTTTGAGTGGATAACACATTTCTGTATGCACTGAAGAGGGCTAGGAAGCTTCCTGCCACAGGATGAAGTCTACAAAACCTGTCCATGTCAAAAGTGTTGTTGTATCAGGAGAGACTGCAAAGAACTTCAGAGCTGGAATATGATGATTAATATAACAAGTTAGTGTGCTCATAACTCGGTCAATGACGCCCCCCACCTTAATTAAATACTCTGATGGAAAGCATTAAGGAACTGTTGTGGCATTTGTTTTTTTTAATCATACATGAGTTATATGAGTTATGTTATCCTGTGTTTAGCCTTAACCCGAACCTTTGACCTAGTGTGGTGTGAAAAATAACTGTCGTGCTGCTTGTGGGAGATAAACCAAATGCCTGGGACCTTTGCTTTTATTTTGTACACTGGTTATAAAATGTTAGCTTATCCCTCATTCTCCACCTAATATGGCTAATTCTTGTCTGTGATGGTCCTTTAGCTAAATCTCTCTTAATAAAACCCACAAGGACTGTTTGATGTTCTTCTCACTTAATTGAAAAATTCCAAAATAGGAACTTAGTGGTAGAAAAAAAGAGGAATACATGTTGTCCATTGCGTCTACTATAGTCCATGAGGAGTAACAAGTCTCTATGAAGGCTTGTTAAAGGGAACTATAAACTGATATAGAAAACAATTCACGCACAGCATAAACTGAAAGTCAAGATAGCTCCTAGCACTGCGAAAGAAATAAGAACGACAAATGCAAATATTCAAATAAGCATTTTAAGTGTAAATTGTCATTGTCATTCTGCCAGCAGGACTTGCATGGCCATTTTTTGTTCCCTGTGTGAATATGAAAGTATATGGTACATTCTACACTGCTATCCTGGAGAAATGTGTCCAGATGACAATAATCCCAACACCTGAGCACCTGCCACTAGTCCTCCAATATCCGGTCAGGGGTGAAAATCTCTGGAGCCGCACTGAAGTACAGAGCAGCCACCTCACACAGTTCATTCATACATTTGAACCAGAGCTTCTAGAGATAATGCCCCAAAAAAACAAAGTTTATTTCTGTTTTTATTTGGTGTGTCCACATTCTCTCTGTTCAGACACTATTCCTGCCCCAATTAGGACAGGAGGTTTACTTCCAACAAGAGAGTTGCAAACTAAGATAACATTTGGTCTGTGAGACCAGATCTGACAGATCTGGCTACCAACACCTTCCTGCCAAAAAGTTTCCTGACATCTGGCAGCAGGGATAATAAAGGAGTTAAAAAGACCATATGCTTCTCTCTTTATACTTCCAGACAAACGCCAGCGCATGCCGACTTTGTATTTCTACAACCTCAGGTCCAGTCAATTCTTTTTGCATATATCGCTACAGAAACACATTAACTCTGACATGACCAAGAATTTGGCTACAGAGGAATGGACTTAAGAACAATATCTAATAGTTGCACGGTTATATCTGAGGGTTTGTTTATGGTCTAATGAACTGATGATGCATTGGCCTCTTTGGCTGTAAGCAATGGTCTCACTGTTGGACTTCTTAGACCATTGCTGCTCCTATGCCCAATGATGCGCCGAAGAAAGGATACAGAGAAAAAGACCTTCCTATACCCACTGGAATTTTATCAGTTAGGTAAGATAAAACAGGGATCACAGGAGCCGTGGAAACTTTTCAAAGGCTTATGGAGAAGGCAGTCAGGGACATGCAAATGCTTGAGGTCATCGTGCGCCTGGACGATCTGAATGCTTATCAGAAAGCCCTAGAGGATCAGCACCAGCAGAGGCTCCTCCGGGAACTTGACAGTCTGGAAGAGACTGGCCTGAAATGAGAGACGGCAGCAAAGGTGGCAAGAGGTGGCAAGAGGAGTGTTGTTGGCTTGTGTGTTATTCATAACAATAAGACACAATAGTAACAGATGATAAATGTATGGGTGTGGGCTTTTAAATTTAGAGTAATGTATAGTGAACTGCACGTCGGAGGACAATAATGCTGAATGATATGGACTGAATGTGCTCCCTGCTGCTGATGATACTTCTGGGGCTATTTGGTTTTCTTGGTTTTTGTTTGTGGGATCATTTGAGGATTCGTCAAGCTTAACCTTCAACTGTGAGTTTGATTTTCCGCACACTCCATTCCCCATTGCTTCACGTAAAAAAAATAAAACAGGCCTGCAACTTACTTTTTATGTCCCTTATTTTATGGTTTGTGTCTCTGTGTCTGAACCAAGTTGTAGAAGACTTTATTAATACATTAGATAAGTTGTATTGTTGAAATAGTGTGAAATTTGGATTGTGTTATGGAGATTTAAAATTGCCTGACATTTAAAACGTTACAACTTATTGCATTTTGTCACCAGGAAGCCTATTTTGAGTGGCATAAACAGTAATTTGTTTGCCAATTAGTGTGCATATAATTTTCGCTGTACTTCAAATTGGTATTGTTAATTACAAAGGGCTTTGATTGGTGATATTTGGAATTGTTTTTTTCGGTGGGGGGAGGTTTATTGTTTAGCTGAAAAGTTTGTGTTAATCGACTATTATTATCTTTCAGTAAACCTAGTATTTTCACCTTCCGTCCTCTTCACTTCATTTTGTTTTTTGGGATCAGTTTTTTTTAAAGACAACGAGTAAATATTCCAAAAGTGAAGCAGGAAAGTTACCACATCAGTCTTAATATAGTTTGTTGCTTGTAACAGTATTCATGATTAATCAGTTATTGACGTGTAAAAATTTATCAGAAAAAATATATGAAATGTACTGCTATAACTGTACCAGTGTAAAATGTACCTGTTTGAATGCCAGGTTTTTATTTCTGACACTCAGTGTAATTGATTCTGAAGCTAACAAGTAAGCTGGGTTGATGAAATCATGTTTTGACGGTTTTAAGTGTTACCTCAAACCGTCAAAACTGTCAAACATTTCACAAAACAGTCAAAACCGTTCTGGAGGGGGATAAAAAGCTCTCAAGAGTTGGAGTTAACGGTCGACTAAAATTTGCCAGGTAGTCGGAGAAATTTAAATGAATGCAGAAATTGTTCCACGTTTGTTTGATATGCAATTAGCAAAACTTCCTGGAATGTTTAGTGTTGTTTGATGATTTTTTTAGTTTTAATGTGTTGTTTATCTTTTAAGTTAAAGTACCTAAAACACATAGATTGTTATCATAAGTTTCCCATGGCCATGTAAGTCATTAAACAATAACTGCTCAGAATGACGACACTGTAAAAAAAAAAATTTAAGATAAAATCCATTAGATGTTTTAAAAAATACAAAGTTGGTGAAAGGAGGGGTTGAATATGGAGGCCAAGGGCTTCCATGTTGGCAAATGTTTATTTATGCCGGTATCCTAGATAAGAAGTTAATTATCTCGTTAATTGATTAAGTTCATTATCTCGTTATCATGAGAAAACCGAAGGTTTATAACTTATTTTTATGTTAATCAGAGATCAGGAATCTCATAGCTGCATATGGGTGGCAACGGAAGCAACTGTTTCAAGATGACAATGTCATGATTATTTATGAAATATTTTTTAATCGAAGTCTAATACAGGGACAAATTGCTTTATGTCTTTTTGTTAGCCATGATTCAGTCCTCATCATAATATCTCCGGCGAGTCTGGGCTATTATGGAATTGTCATCGCCATCATTGTGTCCACCCTCACCACTGCGTCCGCCACTGCAGATCTTATAACAACAAGGAATATATCCTTGTTGTCGGGAACTACAGAGTAGGCCTAGTTTACAGAGAAGGCTAGCGCTGTGAAGTTGAAGTTATTAGCAGATTCAAACTTCCTTGATCAGTAACTTATTAGCAAAGCATTGTCAAGACCCAACCAACAGGTCTGTAGTTTTGTATTGAGGTGGACGAGATACAATCTTCAAGTTCATCTAAAGGAGTCATCCTGTCGGCTGAGAGCGTAAGGATTGTCTACAAATTGCAAGACAAAAAAGACAAAATACAAAATAATGTATTTTCACTGATATGCAGTGCAGCTTCACCAAAAGGACTCCTTATTTCAGTGGACTGTTGTTGGTTGTACAATGTCAGAGCAATGTTGGAATGAAATATGCTTATCCATCATTTAAATGAATCTCTATTGTTGGGAATTTGCGATTTCTTCACTCTTGATACTGCAGTGTTATAAAATTCAGAAAAACAGATCTTTATTGGGCGCTTGATAAACATACATCACTCTAATACATTCTGGTTTTGACAGATTCACAGTAGCTGCCAAGGGTCTTCTAATGATTATACTAGAAGATTGATTTTCTCTCCTTGTTAGACCTTGATTAGTATAGAATCTTTTAGTTGTTTGTCAATAATGGATTTTCCTGGATCTGACAGTTTCATCTTGAATCAGTTGCGGCAGTTGTAAGGATACCACATATGCATGCAGCTCTGAGACTATTTATGGCCAGTAAACATACAATATTTAGAATCAATGATAAGGTGATAAAGATAAGGACTTAATTGTATTGAGAAGAAAAATTTTTTTTCATGACAACAAGATAATGGTAATAAATAAATAATTACCTCCATGGCTACTCTTGTCTTCCATAAGCGAATGATGATTTCTTAAACATGAGAGTTCATTTGAATATGATCTAATACTTACATATTTCCTCTCCCTAATTCCTTTTCCTGATCCAGATACATTCTCTCAACCCACAGCTATATTAGCTGTGGGTTAGAACTCAAGAGCATTTAAAAAAACACAGGAGAATAGCTTTACCTGCAAACTGTCAAGGTAGAGGCATCATCATGGGACAAACACACAGCAGAAGCCGAGATAAGACGACAGGCTTCCAGTCATTGAGCTGATTGTGTATTCGAATCAGTCCCACAGACAAGTGAACACACACTGCCTACAAAGCTGGCTGTCTTTTTGGGTTGTCTTTGTGTGTCCTCCATTAGATTAAAGATGGTTTAGCTTCCAGCCCTCCACTACAATACTCCTCAGTAGGAATAATTAAATTTGTTTTCCACAAAGAACATTATCTACATGAAAAAAACAAACATTTGAGTGAGCACTCTGTAATTTTGTTCAGGCTATGCAGAGAGATTACAGAAACCGCAGCTTGGTGGAAACACAAAGAGGGCGAGGCACCACATACTGTCACACAGTGAGAGACACTTCTCTGAACATCACACTTAATTTGTCACTCCCTAAAGTTGGTAGTGATCTCTGTTCCTTAGCCCGTACACAACGCCTCAAGAGGAGCATGGTTATCACTGCAATTAATGTTTCTCTAATTAAGACTTGACTTTGTAGGGCCTTAATGGACCGCAAGATACTGACTAATTAATCCCTGCTCAGAAAAGAAATCTGATTTGACAAAGCAAAAAATTATTAACGTCATAATACAATAACAGTAGGGTGAGAGAGTTGATTTTTTTTTTGCCTATTTAAGACCTATTGTTGTTATACTGTATCTCCATATATACATACGAGGCATTGCAAATTTTGCGCATAAGCAGGCTGTGTACCACAGATTGGGCTTGGCCCTTTATTTTCAGTGACGGGAAATCTTAATGCAAAAAGCATTTTTTTCACTTTAAGAAACCTTATTAGTACAATGAACCCGAAAAACATCTGAGTTCAGGGATAAGAAACAAGGGTTAATGGGACCATGGGATTCTCAAGGTTTCCCCAATCAGTGAGGACGAACTTGAATGGCCGACAGAAAGCCTTAAACTCAACCCCATTCAACTTCAATGCTGATTGCACACCAGGCTTTCTAACAACCCAGTATACAATATTTAACCTAATTAAAGCTC
Organism: Lophius piscatorius; assembly: GCA_009660295.1. Lineage (NCBI taxonomy): Eukaryota > Metazoa > Chordata > Actinopteri > Lophiiformes > Lophiidae > Lophius > Lophius piscatorius. Next base: position 149,264 of record VRLP01000653.1, read on the forward strand.
ACTGGTTGCTCAGATTGCAGAAAGCCCAGCACAGTGGACACTGTTATGGTAGCAAGTTAAAGTCCATCGGTTAAAAATCATTTTTCAATCAGTCTCTCGACTAGTGCATCAGTGAACAAATATTTTTAGTTGAGATGAAAATTGATAAAAGTGTTTGGCACTGGGGCTCACCGGGAAGTTTTGGTTCACTGCGGAAGAGTCTGTTCTGAGTGGCTGCAGTATAGGACCACAATTCTGGCCACTGGTGTTGATGCAAGAAGAAACCTGACACATGGAGCTGGAGGGCTGATGAATCTGAGGATCTGCCGGTTGGCGTTGTAGAGGAGGAGGCGTGTGTGTCCACTGGAGAACTGCCATCGTGAAGTTTAGTCTTTCTGACTGAACTTCATGTAAGGTCTTCATTTTTGGTAGTATTTGGGTGTTTATAAAATGTTTACAGTGAAGAGAAGCCTTTTGTTGGGGGCGGCTAAAAGTCATTCTTATTAATGCAGGAAATTGCTGCAGTTGACAATGTAGGTTGAGGGGAAAAAGGGCACAGGTGAAATGTTAATCCCGACACTTCAGGGAATGGAACTGTGGGTAGATTTTTAAAGCTGCATCTCCAAGCAAGAGCTTTTTTGGAGAGTCTTCTACAACAAAGTCATTGATGGATATGAATGAATACCATGCTTTGTTGCCTCCCCCAAAAAACTGGAAACCTTTTTTCATATAAGAAGTTCATCTTACTAACTAAGCTGAATTTATGGATGCAGTTTGAAGACACACTGTAATTGTGTGATGGAAAGAATCCTGCAAAGGAAGATGCAAACTGACCCGTAGACATAAGAAATGACATCGCTAGACGTTACTTTGGAACATATGAAAAATAAACAATAAATGTTTTTTAAGGAGTTACTTTGAACTGTTAGCTCTTTGAAAAATAACAGTGATTGACTTAAATGACACTGCAGGTTAAACATTGGCTTATGCTAAGGAGTTTTTTGAATGCATACTGTTGCCCATAAATGGACTATTTTTGTTTTGCAATTGTCAACACTTTGCATTTTAATTTTTTTATTATCATTTAAATATTGCAAATTTCTTATTTGTATTTATTGTAGATTTTATTGATTAGTTATATAGATATACATTTAGATAATTAGAGAGAGAGAGAGAGAGAGAGAGAGAGAGATTTAAAAAAGTTAAATTTTTGCTGCCTTAGATTTTATGATGACAGAAAAAATGAGAAAAAAGGATTTATAGAAAGGAAAATGGTGATATCTGCCTTTGCAAATAAACTCTTCATAGAGTCCAAGTTCATGGTTGGCTTAGTTTCCCTTTACACTTTGCATAGCTTTGTAAAAAATAACCTCTACAAAGAGATTTTGTTTTTTAGTGGAATTGACCTTTAATGATGCTCTTTAATCCCGCCACAAAGGAGTTCTGGTGAGACCGTGCACTCAGATACATATGCATTCTCAAAAATACAACGTCGTCCCTTGAGACATTGGAAGAGGAACGATATGAAATGTGAACTCTGTAGGGTATAGCGCTTAGAACCCATCCTAGATGTTGTTTGTTTGTTGCATAGTCAATATGGTGGTAGCTCTATCTTTATGATTGATAGAGTCCCCTATATGGTACCCGGCTTCCCATAAGGGATGCCTCCCACCGACTTAGGCCGTCATGCCCTCAGCTCATTTCTTCAACCTCTTGTTTTTTAATCCTTGTTTACAGTTGGACTCCATTCTCCTCAAACCAACTCTGTCTTCCTTCTCATTTAGCATTTCTTTATTAAAGGGTTAAGAGGGGGTAGTTGCTGTGCTTGCGTGATAAAGCATCAAATACATTTCTTCATATAATGTATTTATTCATTTGTGCAGAGCTACGTGGGCTTGTGTGGTCACGGTTTGATACCCACTTTTGGCTTGGCAGGAGGCCACAAGGGACACCAGCGAACAGCTGTTTATGGAGAAGTGTGTTCTCCCAACAGGGCAGATACGGCTAACAGAGCTACAGTGTGTGTGTCTGTATGTATGCATGCATGTAGAAACACTAATACTGAGTGTTTCTACTCAGTATTAAAGTATCCAAAATGTCATATGGTCCCTCTTACATTTACCAACTTTTAACAGGAAGATATGTGCTGTGTCTCAAATCCTGAACTTACATTCTTAACTTTGGTTGTTTGAATGTATGAGCAGGTTCACATTAACAAGTATGCGGAAAAACGAAGTATCGGATATGAAACCTGGAGAAATTAATCTCAGGAGACAAACTGTATTTTGATTTATTTACTTTTTTACGAACAAAAAATTGGGAAATCCGTAATTAAGAAAATACTTTTTTTTAAAAGCATGTGTTTTGCTTAATACATCTGGTCCATCATTGAGGATGCAAAATATAAATTTCAAAGTAAAATAAAATGAAGTGTTCCCTTCACCATGAAAAAGTTCATCTGTTGAAAAGCTTCAGTTTTCGCCAGGAATTCTGAACAATCTCGTAATTCAAAAGGTCAGCTTCCACATTAACAGAATACCCAAACGCTTCTTCCTCTTTCTGTATAAATCTGAAAAAAGAATTTCACTTTCACATACAAACGATCGTAATACTTCTTACCTCTGACACTTTTTAATTATACTAGATCAATATTTAAGGCAGGAATCACCATTCCATTGCAATTTCAGTCAAACCATCCCCCAGAGAAGTAGTGCATGAATCATTGCAACACAAAAGGTCTTTCCTCTAGGACTCTCCATTGGCTGTTCCACAGAATGCTTTGGCCCAAAGTGGTACCCTAAAGCAAAGGCACCCTCTGATGGTTTCACTGGGCTACCTATGAGTAGCCTGATAGCATCCTCATAATGATGCAGGAGTTGAGTGGGTATCAATGGATAACTTCTCCCTCTATGGTAGGCTTGGCTACATAACAGAACTGGCTGCCAAGGAGATGACAGTTAGGGTGAAGAACAACAGCGAAACGTGCCCTCAAAAAAAAAACATCCAGTAATATTGAAACCATATAACCCTAAACCCTATGAAATAAGAAAATTGTCAAATTAGAAGCAAGAATTGTCTTTATTATCTATACCCATGATCTTAAATTATAATTGTTCAGGACAATTTAACTTTTTACTCAATTGAGATAATTAATAGAAACATTACATAGGTAACATAAAACAAGTACTGCTGTCCAATAAGTTCATTCAATTCAACACATCCTCTTCCAGTTCAGATGGGACAAAAGGAGAACTTTTGGCAAAAAAAGTGTCAAAATTGGGTATGACATACCTGGATACTGGTAGTGGTGGCTGATGACTCTGCTTAGACTGAATGAATGATAATGTATATGGATTTGTGAACACTAGGCAGATATGACGAAGTGAGGGGCATGCAAACCAGCAGTATTAAATAACTAGATGCAATAGAGAATCATATTTTAAAAAGACAGTAATTGATTGTGGCCAATGATGATGATGTGTCACAGCGACTGGATTGATGTGGCTGGCAGATGAGCACGGCTGAAATCAGTTGAGGCCCGAGACTACAAAGCAGGTATTTGAAACTGAGGATGTTTGAAAGGTGCGAAAAAATATAGTGGTATAAACAGTAACTGTGGCCCCAGTTTGGAAGGGGATAGTCTTCCTGATTGATCTTTCACTAGATATTCATGTCACACATTTCAACCACATAAATTATGTGTATTTTCATACCACAATTGATGGATTATTTTTGAGAAATTTTGGAAATTTTACAGAAAATTATGAAAAACTTGTTGATCTACCACTCAACTTGGAATGACTCTAAAATATCATGGTGTTCTGTCTGACCTGGGCCCCACCATTCTACAAAGTTTTGTAGCAATCTTTGAGTAATCCAAGTAACAGTTAGAAAAAATAATACAACAGACAAACAACAATCAAAACTGGGTGCAGAATTTAATCTGTCTGGTGAAGGTAAGGACAGCTTCAAGAGTAAATTGATTTGATATCTACTTCTATGTGGATGAGTGAGTTCAGGGGCATACAGGCATTCAGAAATTGTATATTTTAGAATACCAATGTGTGTCCCTCCATGACTTTCTGAATTTTGAGTAAATATATGATTGGAATTGTTGTTCCAAATAGCAAACTTCCAGTGAGAGAAATCTCTTCCCTGATGCAGCCAGTCTAAGTGCACAAGAGGAGACCTGGTTTACTGAAATAATCAGTCCAGTGGTGAAGATGGTTGTGCACATCAGTCAAAGTGCTGCAGATATTTGATCTCATGTCAGAGATCCGTTAAAGACTGGAGGCCTGCAAGTGGCAAGAATTCATAAAATACACAAAATCACATCATTCCTCGAGATATATTGATATATAAATAGACAGACAGACACCTGTGCAGTTTATTATATTTTTCATTTGTAAACTTTGTAATAAAGGTGGGACTACGCGTGTGACTGTACACTCGGTGGCATGGTGTATTGTAATTGCATGAAGGGCCATTTTAATTTCCTGTGCGGTGTATGGTAGGTGCTTGGAAATTGGGTTTTATCTTATTGGAGCTCCAGATAATGCTTTCCAGCTGTTGTAATATTCCAGAGCTCATTTCTCTCATTGTAAAGTTTTGACTATCATGTATAAAGTTTGAAACCGGGAAGCTGCATCAGCCTCTATGCTAAATAGAAAGGAGAGTTGTTGTTTATGAAATTTCCCCTGTCGCTGGAGCAGCGTTTGTCCTCTGTCGGCGTGTGAGCGTTACATAACAGACGATATGGGGCAGCAGGGGATAAGGCTGGAGAAGACTTGTGTCAAGAAATTAAGCAGTGGCTTTCTCTCGAGACCCGAATGAGGAAACAGAGAAATGCACTTCGGTGCGTTTACAGAGGTTTAATATTGTATTTGAAAGCACAAATTTGGAGTAAGGGATCAAAAATTAAATATAGTTGAATGAAGAATTGTATTGTAGGTTAAGTCAACTTAACACAGCTGTTGTGACCGATGTCAAAAGCTTTTCTGTCGTTGGCTGTTCTTAATGGACTCTCCAACCTTTTGAGCGGTGGGAGACATACAAGTCACTGTAAAAAGTAAAGTGACAAAGACTCGATCTCATCCATTTTTCTCTTGGTTGTCTCAGCGAGACAATTAATGAAAGGTGAAAAGTATCCATATTGTATTCACTCTAACAGAGAGATATCAAGCCTTGGTGGAAACCACTGTCTTTGTCCCTGAGGCAGGGAGTCGTATGCTAATGTATCCATGGGCTGTTTGACGATGCAATTATGCCAGTAATGTTAGTGCCACCGCAAAGTGAAGTCATCAGGAGGGGCGCCGATGATCATGTACCAGATCCCTGCTGTTTGCAGCATGGCAAGTTCGACTGTGTGTCTCAATATAAGCCTCAACCATCATTCACTGTGCTGTACTGACATAATGTCAACAATATATAATTATTTCAAGATTATTATAATATCCAGCGGAACACCGGGGACCAACATCATTAATCGTGACAAGGTGGTGGAGGAATCTGAAAGATTTTGTCCCACTTCATCATTTGGGATAAATATTGTGAGAAGGGTGCTTTAACTGTCAGAGGAGGATTGTCATTATGTTCACTCCTTATATAATGTACCACGAGCTGAAAAAACACATAATGCACAAGAGGCTGAAAAAAGTTAGTAAATATTGCGCTCTGAATTTTGCATCATATATTTTATTAAGGACTGAAAAATGCAAGTAACCATCAAAGAGACAATATATAATGAAGATTCAAAGGAAAAGAGCAGGGAAACGTGTGAAGTTATCATATCTGACCGGCTTTGATGTTGAGGCGTAGATCTGCCCTCCAAACATGCTTCACACGATAAGCACTCTGCCAGGGATGGAGCTCTTCATACAGCCGACCATTTCATCTGTCCATGATATTCCATCTCCTTTTGAAATGCTATAATAAAGATAGTATCAATTGGAAAATGAGGTCAGTAAAAAAAGAAATATTAAATGAAACAGCCTCATTCATTATAGTCCTTGATTTTTTATATTTTTTTGCATACCATTCCAGCCACCATGAAGGCGTGTCAATTCCTACCAGTAGGTACAATGTATGTCTAGATATATGGTCAAAGGTTGGATATAAAATTCAGGGCCAATTTTAATGTGATTCAATTCATATGCTTTTCAATCAGTGTTGGAAAATAAGTACTTTGACTTGGTTTTGGTTTGTCTGTTTAATTGGTTGTTCACCTCTTAGCAAGATTACAGTAAAATGAATGGGCACATTTGCATGAAATTTTACCCAATGGTAGGTTTTAACATGTCCTAGAGACGATGATTTCATGATGTGACGTCAGGCTGGTTGGAGCGGTGATATTACCTACTAGTGAAAGTGCCTTCCTGAAACTGACAGAATATGAAGATGAAGGACTGCAGGCTGAGTTTACTTAGTAGGTCGGGTTGGTGGAGATCAGGCTCAGCGTGCTGAGCAGAGATGGCGCACGTGGATGGCGCAAAAGAATGAGGAGAAACAAGATATTGAAGCGGTTTTGTTGGAGTTATTCTTAGATTTATATGCTGGTAATAGCGAATAGAAGATTCATACTCTCTAGAGTGCTTTCTAGATGCAATAATTAATTATATAATCGTGAGATGTTTTAGATTATTAGAAAATTACATATTAATGTCCTTATCACCATCACATTCCATGGTGTAATCCACCGAATGAGAGACATTCGTAAAATGTAATGTCTCCTAATGAATGACAAGAGAGGTCAGGCAAAGGCCCAAGAGGGAGCAGATATTCCCTGAAACCAATTGAAAGACCATAAACCTGTGCAGGAAATAAGAACTTTGCCCAAACCCTCATTAGGATACAAGCCAGTTGCAGTTGTTTCTATTGTCCTGCTATGGACAAAACCAAGACTGTTACGAGGCAGTCTGTTGGTAGATGACCATCCTCCTTTGTTGTTGGGTGTAAAGAGTATACTTTGCAGATTTTTTTTTCCAGCAGTCAGCATAAACTGCCATCCTTAAGTCTTTTTCACATAATATTGAACATGAGGGATGGTAATGCGGGAGATCTGGAGTAAATTTGACTTAAAAATTTTGTCGGAGTAGAGGGTTTTATTTGATGAAAATTCGAGTCGGTTTTCCCCGATGCTATTCCTCTTCACCAGCTCAGGGAACGAAAGCAGCTTAACATTGTGGAAGATGTGTTTGAAGTGTGTAGTACCTTTATTCATCCATGATGAAAGGTTTATTGGTTTCTTGTACATTATGACACCAGGATTGAAAATGAAGGTTTAAGTGTTTCTTTATGGGTTGAGAAAATGATTTAGCTGAATGAACTATTCAAAAACTGTACGGTATTATCTGATCTAATGAAAACAGGCTGATCTATCATATAATATGTAAGATTGACTTTAAAGATACATGGCTCTCAGGACAGTGGTGCTTTAAAAAGGCTATGATTATCTTATAGATTAAACTACTCAACAACCCAAGAACATTTAAATTATCTCAACCGTAAGCATCATCACAGTAAAATCCAACACAAGCCCTCACATTACTGTGGCAGTAGAGTAAAATCAGTCCAAAAGCATCCTAAATGATTGTAAAACATTGAGAGGGATAGTTCCACTGCACAATTAGGAGTAGTTTTACTTTAAGTTCCATGTTTATGTTAATACTTAGATACTTTTAATGAAGTAAAGGTTTGAATGCAGATTATCTATTCATTCATTCATTCATTATCCATAACCGCTTATCCTGTTCAGGGTTGAGGGGTTGGGAGTCTAGTAAAAAAGTTCACAGTTGGGTATCAGTTCTTAAACTGGATCTGAATACTTATTGATCACTGGTTTAATGAGGATTCACCTACATAATGGCTGTCATCTTTTTACTTTTTTGAGGACCATTTCTTGTTAATCTCAAATTAAATTAAGCAAATGGCCAGACACATATTGCTACGTCAGCAATAAGCACAAAGTGAAATGTTGCTCTATCAGCAAAGTTACTGGAATGTTTTAGTTGTGAAGCTTGAATATCATAATTCTGAAGATATGTCACTCTAAATCAGAACAGTCGACCTCGTTACATGAGAGGCAGTGTGTTGCGGTTGCCTTTTTCAGGTATTTTGTATATAAAAACAGAGTTAGATGTGTTGTTGATTATTTATTAATATTTAAAGAGTGTCCAAACCATGTTGTTGTAGTCATAAGAGTAAGTTAGGGGCATATTGAACAGGGTGATGCTTCGCCATGTCGAGCACAGATGCCGTTTTGTGTTGAATGATTTCAAATGTCCAATTATTTTAAAATGTTTTGCACAATGTATAAAATGTTTTATTCATTCATTTTGCATTTCAGTGATTTAGTATTGACAAGTAATTTCATCAATTGTTGAATGAGGGTTACTCGCAGGCATGGATATGTGATGAAGGTGAGCTGCCAGACCCACATTGGCCATTGGCATAACATGGAAGAAATGGCCCGGCAAGCTGCCTGTGTGCCTGTGTGTCAGGCACGTGTCTCACGCACATCCACATAATGCTGATTCTAATTCCACGAATTGTGCATGGACAAAAAAAGTTTGTCCAAAAATGGACAGGAGGAGGGGAGAATGAGAGAAAAAAAGGTAAAATTGCAGGCAGCACATTAAAAAGAGAAAAGCCCTGGAGGAAAATGACTGTAAAATGACTGTCGAGAGGAAACCTTCTAACAAGACTGCCCTCAGGAGTGCAAATTCAAAAGTTGACAAACGGTGGTCCGATAGCAGTTGGTTCTGTGGATGGACTGTTTGTTGTTCAGAGTCAATGTCGTAAAGTCGAGACTAAATCCAGGGTGTGATTAAAACAATGAGTGGGCTCATTTACACACTGACTGAAACCAACAGAGTCTAATATTATAGGTTAAAGCAGTACCAAGACTATCCTTGCCTTTATGTACGTGAATGTTAAAGTCACCTTCAATAATTATCATACCTGTGTTAAGGACTAGGCTAAATAAACTCAGAAAACTGAAAAAAAAAAAAAAAAAAATCCTAGTATGTGCCAGGAGCCGGATATTCTATAACAAATAAGATTGGCACTTGATGCTCCAACGTTGGATTTGTAAGACTGAGAGTCAGGCTTTAAAATGATATACAGTCAGGTTTGGGTTTAGGATTTAATAGTAAACTTGAGATATGTACGTGAGTATTATTATGAGTAGCGGAGGCAGGATTAATTTAAACTAACATATTCCTCCGCACACAGCCAGGTTCCCGTCAGACAGAATAAATCGGTATAATGATCTAAAATAAGATCATTTACTACGCTTTTAGATTTTAGAGATCTAATATTCAGGATTCCACAATTCATTTTATTTTCATTTTTAACTACATTCTTGGTTTGTGCACATTTTTATTAGGTTTTTGTGTGAAATTATTTTGCAATCTGATTTGAGTAATGTAGGTGGTCGGGGACAGACAAAACCCTGGGTTTTGGGCTGGGTGACTCTAAAAGAGGCGCAGAGGGGCTTGTAAGACTGCAACTCTGCTTCCTGGTCTCAACGCTTTGATTTCACGTTTGCTCTCGTCAATTAAACAGTTAGATTCCTAGATTCCTCTTAAGCAGACCAGGTTTTTCCCAGAAAGTTCGTCAATTGTCTACAAGGCCCACATCGTCATGTGGACAAGACCTCAACAGCCTGAGGATGAATGATGACATGCGGCTAAACATTTGTAGTCCGATATAGTTTCGGTAAAAGCACATACCAATGAACATTCATTTTTGTGACTACCGGTTGTCGTAATCGGGTGTCATGACCACCAAAATCAATATCTTGCTATATTTACACTTATTCTTTGCCAGCAGTTTTAAATATATAATCTATAATATATAATTCCACTTCGCCCACTCTGGCCACAGGAATGCATTTCACTATGGTCTCCCGGCTGCTCGGGAGCTGGTAGGGGGCGGCTAGAAGGAGTTAAGTTAGGTCGGTCCGCATCGGCTACACGGTGCTGGCTAGCTACAGCGGCTACAAATAAACTAAACTCACTACATGTATAATTAGAGCTAAAGGAGGCAGAGGAGTAGCTAAACATATGACAGAGAGCAGGAACAAGAGAGCAGGAGAGGGAGAAGGCAAGATTGAAGCCATTTCTATCTTTGAGTTTAGCGGCTAAGTATTACGAAAACGAAGCGAAGAAATGCGAGAATTTTAAATATGAGTGAGTAGTTGAATGTTTACGTGGAATTACTCTTGATATAAGAGAACTTATGAAAAATGTTGTTAGAATTGTAGTCAATTACAAGCTACCGATCTAAGCAGCAGAGTTTGCGACACCTATCGACTGCAAACAACAGGAAATTATGTATACTTTCCACAGGAAGAGGAGGATCCCTATTTATCTTCTAATGATTAAGTTTCATTCATGAAGTTTATCTCAAGGATTGGAAATTACCCTGCCACATATCCCATCTTTTCGACCTCTTGGTTTTCTGTAGCTCCTCTCATCTCTTGCATATATTATAGAGAGTGCGTTTTGTGGAAAAACTGCTGCCCTACATTCCTCTTATGCCAAAAAACCCTTATCCTTAATTTGCAGACTTTAGTTGAAAACCATGTGGAAAACCTTTGACAACAACTGTAAAGATTTTTGGTTCGGTTAACACAGAACCTTATATGGATACTGGAGATAAAATTTACAATAGTAGTCTTTATGTAACATTCTCAGTTACATAAATGGAGTATAATCATATTGTATGCTGGAGTATTGATGGTAGGAGGAGTTGAACCTTGGACTTTTTGCCGTGAGGCAACCGTGTTACCTACTACGCCACCATAGTGCGCAGAAATTAAAGGAAATAAGTAAATATTATCGTGGCCCACAAATGCTAAAACAACTTAACAATATGAAAAACACTTTTACCAAAAGCAAAACTATATTTACATTTTAGAAAAAAAAAATTCGAAAAGCAAGAACAAACTTACAACAAGCAAAGGTCACTTGGGTTCTGTCAGACGTACCCTTTCAGCCACACTTTCCATCTGCAAATTTGTATAAACATGGTATGTTTAAAAGCAGGGATAAGGAAATGATTAGTACAATTAGGAGAAAAACCAAGAAGTAATTAACATGTGATGAAATGTTTTGCCGTTGAAAATGAATAAATTCAGTACAACATTTATTAATTTGCTTGAAATCAATGAGAACATTTTTCTTCGGGTAGATGCTTGAGCCCCACAGAATCACCAAATTGCCTGATGTGAGAGAAAGCACTTTTTTTTAACTGTTGAAAATGATGACATTTGGATGTTTTAAATAGGAAACACTCAAAATTCCTAAAGTACGTGATCTGCTGTGAATTGAGAAAATAGGGACAGGGAAAAACTGAAGATTGATCATATTATCAGATCAAGTCTCAAATATTATTGCCAGAAATCCAGATTGTATCAAACCCTGCAGGTAACATTTACGCTATTATTCATTCTCACTACATTCTAAACACACAGCCTTCTTGACCAAATGGTGCTAATATAAAATTATTTTTTAATTTTATCTTGGCATTTAATTATCTTGCCTCTCAAGGACGGCTCACAGCTTTATGTTCCTATCATTGACTTTACAACAATGCGATGAAACGAGTTGCAGTAAAAGGTGAGCAAAGGTATCAAATCCAGTCGATATTAAAAACATTTACTCCTGGCGAGACTCAGAAGACATCTAATACACATTGTATTTAAGGTAGCTCATAGAACTCACTCGATGTCCTCATTTCAGTTCGTGGGTAGGTGTGTAAAACCACTACAAACAGAGATTTTCTATATTTCCTCTTTATATACGCTGTCCTTAAACAAGTAAGCTTTCCTGTGTGATTTAATGCTCTCTTTCAATCACTTGTCTCCAATGTCCTTCCTAAAGGGCTCTGCAGTTTTCAACAGCTGCTCTCTTCAACTGCACTCTAAAACATCCTCTGCTGTGGTTTTGAAAAAAATTGTACCAACCAGACAAAGAGTTTTTGCCAAGAGGAGATAACACACTACATCACACAGCAAAAATACTATGCCATAAGCCATAAGGCCAGAATGGGCGATCGATCGGTGGTGGGCGGCCAAGTTTGAAGAAATCGGCAATCGGACGAGCAGAGACACTGGAGGCCGGTTACGCACCGGTTGCATGCATGCGGCGTACACAAACATTACTTGTGAGATATTTGGAGCTACCACGGCTCCAAATATCCCACACGTAAACCCGACCGGTTATGGCAGTAGGCCGTCCACCCTGAGTCTTGGATCTGCTCGAGGTTTCTGCCTGTTAAAGGGCAGTTTTTTCTCGCCATTGTCGCCAAGTGCTTGCTCAAGGAGGAATTTGTTGGGTCTCTATAGATAATTATATAAAGAGTTTGGTCTAGACCTGCTCTTTCTGGAAAGCACCTTGAGACAACTGTAGTTGTGAATTGGCGCTATCTAAATAAAGATTGATTGATTGATAAACCAGAAAAAATAAAAGCTTGCAATATCTAACACCACTAAGGACAAAATAAACCGTTGAGAAACACCCCCCGAAAACGTTCGGCACAACAAACTTAATCACACATTTCACATTTAATCAACCCGTGGAAGATTGTAAGTTAAGAAGCTAGACCATCTAAAATACATTACTCATTATGAATTTTAAAGAAAAAATCGGAATCAGACAAAGTTGGTATCGTGGCAGAAGAAACAGACACGCCTACCAAACTCCACAGCTGTGATAGGCCATACTTAAAGTTAATAGTTAAATCAATACTTCCTCCCTGTCGCTTTTTATAAGGGGAATTTATAAATCATTTTACCATAATCTATGGAATATAGCACCAAACACAGGTTCAACTGATGACACACAAAGACTATGGGAAAAAAAAAGATGCTTCAAGATGTGAAATTACATCCACTTAGAAACCTAGTTTAAGACAAGCCTGGCTTAATTTAAAGGAGTTTTAAAATCCTAACCAACTTTGAAGTTGGTTTTCATCTCACAAAGGTAGAATCCACACAGAATATCTTCTGACAAATCTCAAGCATGGACATGGGGCATCACCCAGTGCAGGATTTTTATTAAGACTCTTGATCCAGGCGATGAAATGAATGTACCACCTTGTAAACGTCAACAAAAGGAGTAACAATTTAACTGGGTCTTTAGAGTGAGAAAACAAGAAAACAGAGGAAACAGGTATGGATGAATAAATGGTTAGGGAGACATGATTAACATGGTCGGTTGATAACATCTCCTGTGATAAAATGTTTACCATTGCTAAAAACCTGAAAGAGATGAGGAGGTATAAGACTGATGAACGTTCCATTATGTATAGTAGGAAACAGAAGTGTTACTCGACAGCATCCACCGTTGACCGTGATGTTTGAGAACTACAACGACAAAGCCACAGTTAATATCTCAAGTAAGGAAAGATAATCTCCTTCTGAGTGTTCCCAACCAATTCTTCATCCACTCTTGTTTCCACTATCTTCCATATTTTCTAACTGCGAAGTTAGTTGATCCCTAAGGCACCTCGGAAGTCATTTTCTTTCCATGCTCTGCTGCTTCTTGAGAGATGACGTGAGGCCCAGAGGTAGAGGCTTATGAGCCTATTCAAGCTTGGGAAAATGGGCCCAAGGATCCATTGGTTACTGCGGAGAATCATAACGTAATATACAGATTAAACTGTTTCTTTTTAGAAGAGTGAAAAAGCTGGAAGGTATTTTTTTTAAATGACACAACGGTTGCGGTCACTTGAACTGAAGTAGATTTGAGACTAAACTGGGGAAATTCACACATTACACAAGTAAGCATAATCCGGAGGATATAATTGCAATCAAATCAGCAATTGTTTTTGGTGTTTGTCTGCTTGCAAACAAATTCTTTGAAAATACCTCTACTGCTACTACTGCCAACCTAAACCATAACATCTTTTTCTTTCCCACAGATTCCATGCAGGAGAAGAGACTCTATGTCCTGGTTGTTCCCCATCTCCCCTCACACCGGCGGGTACTGGGTTGTTGCATGGAGCTGTGCTGTTATTGAGGAAATTGGTCTTTCACATGGCTGTAATTCAGCCTTTTAAGTCTGCAGAGCAAAGCCAGCAGGTGTGTCTATGGATGTGTCATACACATGAGATGAGAGCGGGAGGCTTGGTCATAGGTGGAAAAATTATAATATGGTAAATCAGCGTAATTGAATAAGTGAATGAAAAATTCCCTCGGTGTACAATGTACCTCCTACCTAAAGATACTGAGGAGTCAGTATGGTCTTCTTAAGAATTCACACTTCGGGAACATGTTGGACCTCATTAGCATACAACGATGCACTCAGACTCCCCAAAGCCTGGGGTTAGCCTGCTGTGAATTTCCTTCAAGAAATAGATATTCATTACTGTCCGTACTGACATCATAATCCCATACTGCCTGCAGGATATCTCACAGAGGCCCTAAATGGAAATATGAGCACGGCGGGTGGTCCACATCATGTTCCACATTCTACTTGTGTTATAGGTAAGAGAATCATAACGAAAATAGCAACCGCAATGGGTTGGTAGTCCCAGTAGAAGAAGAAGTGAGTCTTTGAATTGCGGGAACATTAAGGATAAAGTTTAAGAACAGCAAAATATAATCCATGCGATAAATAACTTTGCTCTATACCTTTAAAAGCAAAAAGATTATTTCTGGTTGCACAGAAATCCATCCAATCCACTAATATTTTAAGAGCGCTGGATTTGGTGGGGCAAAAGTCAGCTTTGCAGTCAAGGGATTTATATTCTGATAAAGAGAAAATCACAGAAGCAGTAGGGATGTGGTTACTTGGGTTTGCAAAAAGTGGATCAAGAAATGTATAACTCGAATATTTCCAGTGTGTTTATAAAATTACTAAATAGAAGCGCTTCTGGCCTCTGGCTTCTGGTGCACTTTCCATATATTACTTCTTTGGGGCATTAATTAACTTACTATCTTAGACACTTCACTATTTACCATAAATGCCAAATTGTTTGGTTAGTCATGTTTTTGAATAGGGAAAAAAAGGAAAAAAAAATCAGATTTTATATATTTCAGGAATTATTTCATGATGTAATTTTGTATTAAGTGGAAAATAGTCATTCTTAATTAGTTTAGCTCAATCCTTTGGTAAAGCATAATTTTAGAAATTTTTTGAGCTTTTTGTTATATGAAGTTACATAATTGTGTTTAGTAAGTACTCACATGCTTTAATATGCCAAACAAATCCTTCTTATCGAATACAACTTTCCCTATAGCCGTGGTTCACACCTCCTATTGGGTGGCCCATTTGACCTAAGGTGTCCCCCAGGGATCCATCCTTGGCCCCTTATACTTTAGCACTTACAGGCTATCACTCCGTCAAATGGCTCACATTTTTCAATAAGAATGAGAAACTCAACATAAAATAAAATATGCTCAACCAAACAGCTGGGCAGGGCATTAAAGGGTTAAGAATTACATTTTTAAGTTACTGCTGCTCTGCAGAGTCTCCACTAAGAGGACTTTTGTCTCCTCTGAGGTGTACTTCTGCTAACACAGCATATTCTTGTCGAAGGTGGATGTGATCCTCCTCCACAGCAGTTTCACGCCAACATGATAACATCAGTGTTCCTTTGTTCCATGGTTGACACTCAACAATCGTGCTAATGTCACTTGTGTCCCAAACATGTGAGACTGCAACAAAGAGGTTGTTGGATTTTTAACATCATATTCCCAAATGTTGAAGTTTAAATTATTTATTTTAAACTTACCTCTACTTTTGTTGTACTGCAAAGGCGGAAGTCTAAGATTAAATATTTTAGCCAGTCTGAGGTCATCCTGTAACCCTACCCTGGCATTTGTTTTTTTTCATTATTTTAAAGTGAAGGAACTGTTGAGTCGTAGAGGTGATGAGCTGAAAAATAATACATAAACCAAACATTGCCAAGTAAAATATTATTTAATCTACCAGCGTGACCTCAGAACACACAGAGTTAAATCATGTCACTTCTGGTCAGTATTTGCTTGTTTTTCTTTTCTGGCAGGATGTTTTTCTCGCCATGCATTCTTAGAATCTTCCTCCTCAAGCAATTTCCTTCCTTAATAAACATAATACGATTTTAAAAACTGTTGAATGGTTGACTTTTAGAGCTGTTTGCTCAACGCTGATGAGGTTTGAAACTATTTATTCAAAGTCTAAATGTCTTTTCATCTTCTCACAGAGGAACTGAACAGTGCCTTTTCTTTATAAGATTTAAGAACCAGTCTAGGAACTTTCAATAAAAAAGCATGATGTCTTTGTTTACTATAATGCTGTTAAAAGAATTTGTCATCTTGCCTTGTGTTTTACATTTACATTATTTCCTATGATGTTTTTCTTTGGGGAATTTCATTTGTTATAATAAGTGTATTATAGAGGGGTAGAGGAATCATTGATGAATGCTTAATGTCAAAATGTCCACATTGAGTTGGCTGAAAGTACTGTACATTGACCACAATCAGCCTAATCATTACAACTATCTGCCTTATAGTGGCTAGAAGCACTTTCTGCCAACGCAGCTCTGGCTCATGGCTTGGTCTCCATAGGACCTCTAAGGGTGTGCAGTGATACAACGCAAATTGTTTAAGTCCACTAGGTTTCAAGCTGGTACCTTCATTGATCAGTCTTGTTTGTACAGGACATCCCGCAGATGCTCAATTGGATTACAATCTGGGGAATATGGAGACCGAATCAAAACCATGAACTTGTTTAGATCCTCGAACCATTCCTGAAACAACTTTGCAGTGTGGTAGAGCACATTATCTTGAGAAGCCAATGTTAGTTGAAATACTGTTTCCACTTGGTCTGCTACATGTGTATTAGGCCTTTGTTTTCATTCATTAGCTATAACTGCTTATCCTGCTCAGGCTCACAAGAGAGCCTGTCCAGGCTTAAACGTCCAAGAGGCAGGGTACACCCTGGATATTTCGTCAGTTCAGCACAGGGCCAGTAAGTAGAAATAAACGGCCATTCATTCTCACGTTCATATCTGTGCGCAATTTAGAGTCACTGTGAGAGAAATCTAGAGAGAGTATGCAAACACAATGTGGAATAGCTTTGGGTTCCCTGGTGGAATTGAACCTGGAACCTTCTTACATGAGGTAAAAAGAATATCTTCCATGCCACTGTGCTGCACAGACTTCACTGAAAAGCCTGAAATCCTGAAAACATTTAATAAGTAACATATACAATATTAATCACGAACAAAAATAGTTTTAAGGAGTTGCACTGGAAATTTAGATTTGAATTGTGCATTACTGTAAAGCCCTGTGCAGTAGACGTTACTTTCCCTGCAATGATGCAGTCGTTTCCTCTTTACTTATTTATGGCTATCCCCCCGGCATAATCTGGAGAAGAATTGAGGTTCCGGTATCGAACGTTGTATTCCTGGATGTGCAGATTAGATGCTGTGGGTTGCTTGGTTCTTGTTCATTGCAGTTAGCAACTTAGTGCTCTTGGTCTTCAAGCAGCCTCTGGAACACTGCAATAAGGAGAAGAAGTGTCTGTGGTTCTGAACAGGACACACTAACAAAAGAAAGCTTTTGTAGCTCAGGCCACAGCTGTTAGCTCCGTTGGGTGCCCCTCAGAGGTCTGCCAGGTGCTGCCTCTTGCAGCCAAGAAGAAGAGTTGGAGAAGAGACAAAATAATGAGAGCCCTGCTTTTTAACACTTGACATCATTGGTCACATTTCACAGTTACCATTGGTAGCTGTGATGTGTCCATGGACCAAGAGCACGAGGCCCATGATGTGCATAATGGGCTAGCAGCACATTATTTGCTGTCACTCTCACTGCATTCTACGTATGTCTATTTCAAATAAGAAAACATCCAACAATATCAAAATGAACTCAAGAGCATGATAAATCTTAGATTGTTAGGTGTGAGTAGCAATAATTACAACAGCCTTATATGTGGCTTTAGCAAAATATCTGCCTAACCTTGTGGAAGAAGGTGGTCATGAGGAAGGAGTCCACATTCAGAGTGTAACCTGACAGGTGGAAGGTAGAAATAGAGCTGATTCCCAAACAATAGTCACACAACATGTCGATAAAAATTCAGTATAATTTTTTTTACTTTATGTCAGAGAGTTCACCTAAGCAAAATGAAATAAATTGCCTTGCTTTCTTAACGACGGTTTCACATCCATAACTTTAAAATGTCCTCAATAGTGACAGTCAGGCCATCACGTCTGAAGCTTCCCTCAGAACGAGGTAGATAGCATCTGTAGATAAGGTCAGAGCTCCAAACAATGGTGTTTTTTTTTGCCAGAACACTGAAGGCGGAAAGTTTTGAGGTTTTATTGTGACAGGGACTTTAGTCTCTGGCCTTGAACTAAAATACGCTCCACTTTTGGTCAGATAAATAGACGAGAGTAAGTCCCTACTTAATAAAAGATAAGACTGTTGACTCTGTAAGAATTTATGAAAAAGATTAATCTATCTAACTCACTTTTTTTTAAATCCAAGCTAAGACGGAATTTATACTCATATATATATATTGTATACTCATTTATACTACACTCATATATTCATATGACTATATTTCTACACTAATAAATATTTATATATATGAGTGTATGAGTGCATATATATTTAATATATTTATATATTTACACTCATATATATTTATATGAGTGTAGAGGTCACTAAACACTTTCCTTAATAATTTTTAAGGTATACACACCAATGTGTCAATATTAATGCAATTATGATTTAGTGATGCTAAAGATTTTTGATGAAAAATTTCATAATTACCATGTCCATTTTTACATGGATCATTGTGGAAAGCCAAGAGCTTCTACATACAAGGCAGTTAACTCTTATGGGACTGATGAATTAGTGTAAGACTATATTCAATATGTAGATTCTCATTCATCCAGTTCATGGTAATCCTCAAAAGCTCTAAACAACGTGACAGGGCTTCTTTTTTAAATGCTGAAGATGTTTCACCTCCCATCCCAGAGGCTTCTCCAGTTCTGACTAGGAGTCAGGTATAAAACTTCCAGTTAAGTGGTTGATACACAGAGAATCATGAGGCATGGTATCATTCAAAGTTGGTTCACTTTGATTGTGTGTTGCCACATCTGGAGCAGTGGAAGCTGTCAGTAAGTCTATGGCGAGACGGCAATTTGGACAATATATCCAACATCACTAAACTCAGTCTGTAGGGACACAGTTGTTGAGACCCTTAGACCAGGTTTCAAAAGCCGTGGGTCGTTGAGCAAGACCCCGACCTCAGCTCCCCAGTTGCTTCACACCTCACAGGGCCAACCCACTGCTCCCTCAGGGATGAGACGATGTACTGTATGTGTGTAGCATATAATATATAAAGGAAAGATTCTTATTATTATCTGCTAGGTCATCACGTGAGTCGTTTGGCATAACATAATTCAAAGTGTGAATGTTGGTGAACCTATCTGGGGGCTTGTCAGCATTGCATTGAATATGGTTGAGTGTCCCTTGTCTTTGAGATGCAGATGGACCACTGAGTCCTGTCCTGATGAGCTGGCTCTCCTGTGTGCGTGAGGCTATGTTCTAGTGGAGTGGTCGGTAAGTATCCCCTACAGATAGATCTGTATACTCCTCACTGCATTGGACTGCATAAACCATATTAGTCAGTTAGTCTGAGGGTGTGGGTTTAGGTGGAACAGGATGTTGGGTTTGGAAACGACCCTTAGTAGTTTCTCTGAAACCCCGGCCACGGATGGGATGACAGTGTTTTTATGCCTGCCCTTTTTTTCCTCTGTGGAGTTGTTCTTCACGAGTTTCTAAGCTGACTTAATGAAAGCCAAGTTTGGGTTGCCACTAGTTTTCAAAGCCTTCTTGATGTGTGTGAGCTCCCTTTCTTTTCCCTCTACTTTTTTGAGGACATTCTCAGTTGATGGTGTAAGGTTCTGATAACTCCCAGCTAATGTTCCAGTGGATGGTGAGAGTCAACCAGCTGGTACTGATCTGTGTGTGTGGCTCTATATTACATTAAACCTACTAAAATGTTATTAAGTTCACCATCCACTTCAATGTTTACTTCACAGGTTTAGATTTTGACCCAGATGTCATCCACATGACTGCAGCGGTTGGTGAACCTATGCCCTGGTGTTCCTTTGAAGATGTTCGATGCTCTGTTTTCTATTTCCTGCATGTAGAGATTGGCCACAATAGGATATAACCGTACTTGAGAACCCATGGGTGCAGCTGTATTTCTCTCTGTAGAAACAGTGTTAATATTTAAAGTAAGTGGTGGTGAAGCAGAGGTCAAATAATGCACACACATGATCTGGGTTCAATCTGTATTTCAATGTGCTGTCTTGCCATGTATATTTTCCGACAGCTTCCACTGCTTCAGATGTGGAAATAAACATGAAAGTGAACAATGGTGATTGATTCGAAGCTCTCACTGGAGTTTAGATACCTGACTCCCCACCAATCAGTTAGAACTGCGAAATCCTCTTGAATAAAAGGTGAAGCATCTTCAACTATAAAAAATGAAGCACAGTTGCTTATTTGAGGATCGCTCTAAGATTGCCTTTAAGTGGCTCAATTGAGGTGCATTGTAATGATTGGATGTGAGTAGACCTTCCAACTACTACTGGACAACTACTACTCAAGCAACTGAGCTAAAAGGTCAAGTTTGAAGTGATATATGGATACTAATGGAATGTAATATTCACTATAATCAAGTTATAATTGGAGTACAATTTATTCATACAGTTTTATAATCAGGTGATATAATCATTGACTCACTACAAATAAATAAAAACAGACATGAAATAAATTTAAAGCCTGTTTAAAAATTATAACAGTTATCCTCCTTTTTTTTTAGGCAATCTCATTGAACACGAGTAGTATCGTATAGTATTGTCTCAATCGTTGAAAATAGACTAACCAAAAGTAAGACGGTTCTGTGAATTATACCAGGAAGAACAAGCAGAATATATTACCTTTTTCCCTGGATGCCTCTGAACACCACCATTTGTAAAAATTTTGAGATGCCAGACCCTATTTATTTTACACAAGTTTGTGCAGAGACAACAAATAAGCAGCCAAAGGAGTGATTTATTAAAAGATAAATATCAATGTGCGAGGCTGTGGACATAAACGCACTTGGCCGCAGCGCGTTGAGCACAGTAAAGTACACAGTTTCCACAGTCAGTAATCACATGTCTAGTACAATGGTGTACATTGTTAAAGTTCTTTAAGCATTGCTCTGGTGCGTTCATGAGGGTATACCAAAATACTTACATGTTTTGTCTATTTGAGTGCCTACTCTTTCAACATTTCAGATCTTAGGAAAATAAGATTTTTTTGTCTTTGCAATTGGAAAATAGCATAGACTTAGATTTGTCTGCACTTAAAACCAATTCAAGTTGGGCTCAACAAGATTGAACAACAGCAAAGAGGGACTGAAGAGATTAAAGGGTTTCCACAACTAAAAGTGATGAGCAATAAATAACAGTATAATCTAAATATCATCAACCATAAAAAAATGAAAGTATCATTATTGTAAGATTCATTATAGACATATATATGGAGAACAGCAATGACGCCCACATGGAACCACGATTCACACCTTTTGACACAGAGCGGAGCAGGAGAAATCCCCATAAGGGATTTTAATGGGTCCTGTTATATTGTAGAACACATCATGTCCAGATTAATCAATGTTATAGAGTCTGTGTAACAAGGTGAAACAGTCAACCATGGCTTAACCCCTTGACTAATCAATGAAAATGAATACATGACATTTATTTATAGTCCAATTCTTAAATAATGCAATTCAGTTCTTTGAGTTGATAGCCTTTGCTTTTTTTATTGGCCACCATAAAATTATGAGGCAAAGAGTGTTCAGGTACTGAATGCTCAGTCAAAATTAAAGAAGCTCAACCAGTAGAGTAATACAAAACACTCTTAACTAAAACCAAGGACCCAGGTAATATTTTAACGATACTCAGAACCCGATATACAATAACTGTAATTATTATATATAGGGGCATCGACTTCCTTGCTGGTATTATATCCCCAAAAAGTCGGGTATATTATGGAATTGTCACTGCCTCCGCAGATTACTCGTACCAATGCGATAACTCAAAAACTATTTCGTGGATCATTTTGGTGTACAGTGTAGAGAGTACTAAAACAGCACATTAGCCCTGTGAAGAGTTAGTGAGTCTTAAAACATCTGGAGTCTGTCGGTGGGCAAACGGCCGAATGTTTCCCCCTGGTTGCTATGGTGATGTGCTGGTGAAACCTGGGTAGTATGTCCTTCAGGTTGACGTGGTTAAAATTACCCCGATCACATAGAAAAGCTCCAGGTGCTTGTTTTGGAGTGAGCAGATGCTATCACGTAGCTCACTGAATGCCTCGTTAGCATTAGCACTCGGGGTGATTTAAACAGCCAGGATAAACACTGTTGGAAACTCCCATGGCAAATAGTGGTGCCGGTATTTTACGGTTAAATATTCTACTGATGTAGAGCAGTGGCTGCTATTCAGGTTACAGTTCGTGCACCAACCTTTATTGATTTATATACAGAGGCCCCCTCCTCACGATTTCCCTGACTGCTGGTTGCGGTCCGCTCTTAACAGCTGAAACCCCTCAAGCTGAAAAACAGTGTCCGGCTTGTTGCTATT
This sequence comes from Lophius piscatorius, assembly GCA_009660295.1. NCBI lineage: Eukaryota > Metazoa > Chordata > Actinopteri > Lophiiformes > Lophiidae > Lophius > Lophius piscatorius. Next base: position 171,878 of record VRLP01000653.1, read on the forward strand.
TAAGCATGTTTCCTTCAGGAGAAATACACAGAAGTTCCTCATTCCCTGTAGGTTTTCAGATGCAGGCGTAGCAAGTCCGTTTTGTTGTCCATTGAGCAAACATTGGCCAGTGTTTGTGTTAGCCTTTAGCTTAGCTAACAGGCTGGTCCGCTTGCCCCTCTTCCGCCTGTGTTCCCACCGCTTCCTCCTGCCTCCGAGCTGCTGAACTCTGCTGGACCGGTCCGCTCTCATCAGGTGCTTCACTCTACCTAACTTAGTTTTGGTGTAAGTCCAAACCTTTGGTGTTTTCCAATGTTCAAAAGTTTGGGTGAAATATACCTCACCACACACCCACCTGTCACATGCTTACTCATGTGGGGAGATAAATATAAGTTTATCACTAGGCGCTCCAACGGTACTAGGTGGAGCTTTGTTGCCAAAAGTTTTCAGGCCATAATATCTCAACAATTTATTTTATTCTAATTGTTCATATTTGACTCACTAGGGGGTGCTTTTCTACGAAATTCGGATTTTCAGACATAAATTTGAGGAGTTCAATCAGGGTTATTGCTTGTCCAAAACAGTGGATTGGGAGCTTTAGGGGCACATACCCTTGCTGTCAGGGACGACATCCTGGAGCTTAATCTGTGTGAGATGAATATAGTAAGTGAGAAGCTATGTTCTTCCATTAGTAATATGGAACTATTAACAGAGCTGACGAGCACTTGTCCTGCAGTTACGCTGCCGCAGTAATGTCACCCTCCACCTTCCTGGTCTATGTGTACTTTCACATTAGCATTAATTAATTCTGAGTTGGATTAATAGCAATATGTAGTGCAAATTGTCTTTATGCTATTTTTAGAGATCTTGGATCAGACTCACACCCCTGATCGTCAGTGGCCTGACTGGAAGAAGTATTTTCTCACAAACTCTATTTAATCTGCTGTGAACTTCTAATCAATAAGAACTATTCCTGCAATCAAACTAATTCTCAGATATTTGCCTTTTTTTTTTTCAATGAAGGAAATTTGAAATCAGGCGTTTTCTAATATTAACCGTGCTCACAAAAACACACAATTGCATATTCCTGTATGATGATGATGCGTGATGATCCACTATGCATATATAATAATGAATGGTTGTGTTCACAGGAAATGTTATCATTTGCTGTGCTGCGCTCCGGAACTTATGCAAGTACCACATATAAACTAGAATATTGTAATTTGATTAAACTTCCATTGATTTTTCATCATTGAATGTGCATGAAAATCTCCGAGGAGGCCAGTAAAACCATCAAGTCTATGAAACAGGTGTCTTACCATATGCTGCATTAATTACAGAAAAATCTTTAATGACTTACAACAACGCTAGTTTCTGAGCTATATGGCAGTGTGCCCTCTATCCCTTTCCTCTTGCCTGCTGTTATTCATAGCACACAGTATCTCCTAATAATAGCAGGGGAGAGGCACTAGCGCCTGCTGTAAAGCAGAGAAGTAAAATTCCATGTTAAGGGAGGCCCAGGGAGGGTATTAGATTGTGCAAATCCAATTGTTTTCAAATTATTCCCACGTAGAACAGCATCAGAAGCAGGCCAAGAAAACTAAGTAGTCATTTGGGATTACTTTCTCCGCTGTGAACATCAGCATTACCAGGGACATCAGCATTACTTCAATTCAAGGGTAGGATGGTTATATGGCCTTATTACTGACCACCTAATTATAAGCCCTCTCACTGGGAAGACATGAAGTGGTGGATGTATTTTTCAGGTCAGATCATTCTGTAGGCAGTCAAAGTGTTTGAGAGAGTGAGTCCACGCTGTGAACATAAAGAGCTTCTCCTGCTCCCTGTGAGGAGGTCATTCAGCACCATGGATCGCGCGGTCGCAGGAGGCAGCTATACCAAAGAGGAAATGAGTCCCGGACCTAATATACCAGATATTATGTTTGACTTATTTTCAAACCCTGGAGGGTCGCTCATACAACACGCCAGGCAGGAAATGTGCTGAAGTGTCTACTATGCGCCATAATCAATCAATTCCATTGTTGGCGGTGAATACGAAGTTCCTCTGTGGTTGAATTTCATCATAGGAAAACTGATGCTTTGAAGCACAAAATCTAGTAGGGTAGGGAATGGCGATGAATATTTGTGTTACAATATATTGAGAGATTTTTTCAATGTATTGTAATACAGATTGCAATAAATTGCAGAATTTCTATTTTGGCATTCAGACGAATAAAATGTGCGAAAATGTAAAATGCATTTACTGTTTAGAATATTTAAATTATACATTCTGATTAACTGATTAACTTAACAAAAAATAACAACACTGGGGAATTTAATGCTTTTAAGTTTAACAAAAAATATTATAAAAACACTTGTATAAACATGTACATTATTCTTGATATTCTTATTCATTCACTTAGTTATTTTTTTCTTTTAATCTTGGAAGTATCTCAGCAGTAGATTCTATCACAGACAGCAGAAACAACATGAGACTATCTCCTACTGCTGTCAGCACAAAGACTGTTTCTGATCTCTTCCTCGGATACTACACTGCAAAACACCTCTTCAAAAATAATTAAAGAAATAATCAATGCAAAGTGTTTACAGTTTGTAATAATTGAAAATATGCTCGGTAAGATTTCTTGAAACAAAACATGATATTTGGATAAAGGCAATCTTGAAATGAGCTGATAAATCTAATTTTGAACTATATTTTTCAAGTTTTAGGAAGATATGTGTCCCAGAAAAAGCTAGTAATGATCTACAATTTGTATTATTTCCAATTAAAAGTAGCTTTTATATTGTTACCATATACATTTTCATTTCAAGTACATTTATCTTAAGTTGTATAGTCACACAAATGTAGATTTAAGACAACAATTTACTTCAATTAATTTATTAATAATTAATTAATATTTCAAGTATTTCAGGTTATGTATATGTCTTTATGTCCACTGGTAATACTGGCCTAGAGCATTTGGGATAAGATGCAATCACATAAAAACAAGTCTCTATATTCCACTGAAATGTTTCTTATTAAATGTTTGTGTCTGGTAACAAGCGTAATTAATATTTTGACTATAAATTAGCCTATTCCACTTGGAAAGAGTTTTTTCAGTGTAATAAAACATTGCTTGAACTTGAACTTTACACAATTCAACAACCATTTCCACATGTTGTTTATAATACCATGTTTATTGTCTGATATTTGTTTACCTACTTTGTTCTACAGATTTGAAACTTACGCAATGACTTCTCTTTGTCTCACTGTATATATGTGGTATTATTACTTTCTGTTTTAGTGTTAGGTATTTATAATGCATTGCTTTGATAAGAACTCCAAAGAGTCAATTGGATTAGTATTTTCCTCCAATGTGTCCCATCAGCATGACTATGTTTAATTCTTCAGTTGTTTTGTTGCTTTTACTCTTCGTTGACGGCGACTGACAGTTTTTTATGCAATTTGATGCAGTTGGCACATGATCTATTTAAATTTTGTAAATTTCCATGTTTTTAATCAACCTTACACTTCTTAGTGGACTTATTTAACAAACGGATTTAAAAAAAAGGTGTCGCAATTTTGCTGCATGACTATATGTAATAATGATAATCCTATAGAAGAAAATCGGTTTAAATGCACAACATTTTGAGGGTTTCCTTGAGACTTAACCCTAAATCAGTACTGGTGACTCATCAGTTCCAGGATGAATCATGTAGCAGGCTTGTCTGGTAGCTGCTCCCAGTCTTGTTCCGATGTGATGGACTACAACTCCATCGATCCATTGTTATGGAACAACATGCACATACATTTTTTTCACAACTTCTTTCCGCTTCATAAATGACATCAGTTTCCAGCTTCGCAGATTATGATCAACCACATCATTTGAGCGCTTAACTACTGTTAATGTTGTGGCTGATCAGTTTAGGAATCGGCAGTCAGAGTTGGATTATGCGGACACTAAGGACAAGTGTGCTAAAGAAACCGTTAAACAACATTTTCAATTTTGAGAGATCCTAAAACATTTAAGAGCCTTGAAGCGATGCTGGTAAAAATGCCATAAATGGTGCTATAAAAATGCTATTGCTATAAATGGATTATCACAGCCCACCAGGGTTTGTTTCAATTTACCTGCTAAACTGACGCCAACACAATTGCAACCAGTACACTCAGATCTGATAGCTGCCCTGAAACGATTCAATTGACATGGGTCTTTCCGGCCTATACATGCTCATTGATAGAATATTTTCAGCTGATGATGTTCAGGCCGTTTAATGTTATCTCAGTTTGTGTTGATGGCCTACAAACCTTTTCCAAAAAGTCCTTGCTACATATTAGCATGTGAACATGGAAGAGAATGTGACTGAAAAGTCGATTGTGGATAATGTAGTATCCACTGAAACATTTGGAGTACTGGTAGTTGGACCGTTTTCTTCTAATCTGCCTCTTGTGATTCTTCCAGCTTTATGTAACACTAAATCACTGGAGTGCCAATTTAAAACTGGGCTTAAGTGTGTTTGCAGGAGATTTTCCATTTTTCCTTTTAAAAAAGTACCAGAGTTATCATTTAGAGCAGAGAACATTAAAACTCACCATTAAAGCCCAGGAACTCAATAATGAACACATTTATGGATGCTTGAGAAATGTCATCAAATCCTGCCAGCTATCTTAATTTAGATGGACTCAATCACACTAGACAGTATAGTGTCATTAGAGGGTGGGTATTGCATGTGAGAATGTCTGCCATGTTGCAAATTTCTGCAAATAAAACTACATTAGTAAACTCTAACGATCACTGTTTTATTTCAAAGTGAGGATGGCTGCTATTTTATGAACCGAGCTTGACCACACACATGGGGTCATTGTCTGTCTGAAGGGTAGAACAATCTCAACTGACACCGAGATCTGTGGGCAAAATGGGGGGATGTGGATGGTTATAGTTGGCGCTCTGCCCACAGCCAAGACATGGACCCCATAGGGTTTCAGGCCACAGAGATTAGGCTGAGTGCCCTCGGAGTGTACGGGGAAAAAAGGCATTAAATACTGGCAATCATCTTAATTTAAGCTAGCAAAGTGCGAGTTCGAAGTGTCGTGAGGTGCTTGATAGAGAGAGATGTAGCACTCAGAGTGTGAGGTCATAGAAGGGTCCTGAGCTTGAAGGAAATTGCAGCTTGTCCACAGGCGGCAGGAAAAGCTCGACACAAATGGGAAAGGACAGCGCCTGACAACACAGTCAGCAATGCTAAAATAATTCACATTAGACTATTGTCTGTAAAATCCAGAAGGCATTCTATACTTTGTCCTGTGGCATGCAGAATTCACCATGACTTAAATGCTCTTCCTTACACATCCCCGATGAGTTCTGGGAACTATCTCACAGTGAAAGAAGAAATGAAATAAGTCACAACCATCTCCGTTCATTTTAATCTCTAAACCTAAAGAAGCCACAGTACTTCAGTATGTCACTAGAGACACGAGTGACATGTAGCTTTTATTTTCCTATGCTGAATTTCTCCAGAAATTAAAAAAAATCACAGACACTATTAGTTTTAGCTTATTAGTTCTTTTCAGGGAATTCATTAAATTGCTTTAGTAGCCCACAGGTCTGAGGATCATACAGTATCATGGGGAAGGAATTGAAAAAACACTATTTTATTTAGCACTATAAAACAAGTATTGTTCTTTGCTACTTTTAAATACTGTAAAAAAAATTAGGAATGGCAACTGGAGGTTTAGAGTATTGTATGTCAGCTTGCTTTCAAAAAAGGTCTGATGAATGACCGTTAATTGATCATAACTTTAACACATCATCTGGTTGGCGTGCTCAATGACACAGATCAAACGTCGCCTGAAGTTACATGACTAATAGTTGTTGCTGCTCATGATTAATTGTCCAGCTGGGATAATTGATGGGTTTTCTCTGAGCTGTGTGAGGTTCTCTAACCATTTCAGGTCCATTTTTTACAACAGAATTTATTTCAGCTCAAGGGGCTCGAAAACATTGAGAGGTGCTGAGTGACTGAGTGACATAATAGGTACTGATGATGGTCAAGCACAGACTGCGGATTTCATTATTGTCAAGGATCAGGGATTGATGGTCAACACAAAAGCCATAACGGCTAACATGATCACAACTAGGTAAAAAGTATACATCCAGCAGAAAGATAGAAACTTTATTTATTTGGAAGTGTTTTAATACTTTAAAACACTAAGTTTCACTGCAGTGCTGCAGTGGCAGCAGTCCGCTGACGTCACGCAATCCTCACCGGCTCCTCCCGGGGGGGGGGACGGATGGATCCTGAGGCGTTATCAGATGAAATATAAGATTTTTCCAATGAATTCTTTGTTCACCCAGGATTAACACTGTGATTTCAGCTTCTTTCGCGTGCGCATTCCTGCCTTCTTGTCGCACACAATATTTAGAGAAAATACAGGTAAAACAAGTAGATGCCTTCACTCAGCCAACAATTCCCTCCCCCGCCTGTTTTCTCTCATGTTCCAATGAAGCACCGTCTCTCTTTTCTTTAGTACATATGCTTTTGTGAGCGCATTAAAGCTCGCTGCTTAATCAGCGTGAAGTATGGCAACCATATGTATGTATGTGTGTACATGTATATGGCGTCTCAACGGTTGCCATGGTGAATTGCAGTATCTTAGTTCCATTGATGATGGCTTTAATAGTCCGCGCGCACATGTTCAACTCTTGTTTATCAACGCTGAGTTGATTGAACCAATTCCTATCATCTGTTCTGTAAACAGATTTCCCAAGATTCTCATCTAAGGCTTGGTCAAGCTGGAATCTAGTCACCAACTCAGAGTAAGTTAAGTTCACTTCTTGAAACGGCCCCCTGATGATGGTGAGCCATCTTTACTACAGAGAGGAAGGAGGCGGGGCTTAGGAGACTCTTTAAGCATATCAGAGTGACAGTGGTGTTGGTGATGGGTCTGGTGGAGAAAAAAAAAGGTTATATAAAAAAGTTATAGCCTAATTTGCACGGAATGTGGAGTGCATAAAAGTGCTCGCTTTCAGTAAAGTGAGAAAGAAGATTTTTTGAAAAGTAATTGCGGTAGGTAGATGTGTTATAGTTTTATTTGAGACAACAATTCACCGTTTTCCGCAACTCGCACATACACAAGTAAGTTCAGTGGCCGACATGGGTAAACACACATTAATTGCTTCATTTAGTAAATAAAACATTTATAATACACAAACATGTGGTGATATTTTGACTAGCAGTGGTATCTTCGCTTAACTTTCGGGTCATGCAGTTATGTGACTCAGAATAAAACTTTAATCAACATCGTAAAAACAACAAATAAACTTAATAATGGCCCTAACACACACTGTACCCAAAGCTACAGTAAACAAGGCGTAAACATTGCGCATACTGACTTCAGTTGTCGGTGGCAAGCTATTGAAATGGCTGGTTGTGAGTTTTCAGCATCTACAATACACCTTGTTTACTGGAGCTTTGGATACTGTGATAGGGAACACTGTCACAAACTTGACTACGCACAACCCATATTCATGGTATGATGAGAACAAGACATTCCAGCAGGGTGTTTTTTTCCTCAGGGATGTGAAACACCAGAAGCAGCAGTCCAGTTCAGCTAACAGGAATAGTGACAGCTGACAGCTACTGGCAGGTGAACGTCCTGCAGGACCGGGTCAGCAATGAAGGTGGAAAACCGCCAGGGGCCTATTTTTTCCTTTAACAAGTCCTTGCTGACAGCGGGAAATGGGAAATGATTTAAGGTGAGAGCTTTCCATTACGGGTATAGAAAGGTTTTGAACTTGCTCCACTCTGCAGTAAGAATTTACCTTAGCTCTGACCCCTCGCTTGATAAGCTGGACACACAGACGAGGCTGGAATTTATTTCTCAGGGAACTTCCGTTCACTCATGAATATTAATAATATTTTAATGCAGTGGACTCAGGTCAATAGGACAGCACCTCATAATCAACCCTCAAGCTATAGGTTAATAACCATATTTTAGAATTTGTCTCCCAGCCTAATGCGATTGAGGTAAGATGAATTTTCTGCTTATTGTTGATCATATGTAAATAGAGGATTTCTAACAGATAGGCTATGTGTGCCTCGAACATGCTGCTGTGGCTCAAGATGCAATATGTGTTATATACAGTATATACGTGAAAGAAGAAAAAGGCCAGGCGTGTGGCAGTGCTCTGATATGACTGATCATGTTTCTGCACATCCTGGCTTCACTTAGTGTCTGAGTGCTCACTCTAAATGAGGAAGATGTGTCTGCAGTCACTCTTAGTGTGTGAAGTAAAAGAAAAAGAAATAAATAAAAGAGTAGAGCGCCCACTGCGCTGCTGTTTCTAATTACAGTAGACCATTCTGCTAACATTGTGCACACTGTGACATCCTTATTTAATTCCCCCACTCCTTCTTTCTAAGTGTCAGTCCATTACACCTTTTATACATCAGCTGATTTTTGGGAAGAACTCGATTCAGCAGAGGAAATGTGACATGATTCCTCATTTAGAATCATAAGCTGAACACTTAAGTAATTTAAATCCCCTCTACCTGAGGTAACTGCATCAGATTGAATCATTTTATTTCAACGGCCTCAATTTGTATCATTTAAATTTGACAGTGAGGAGACTGTCAGTGACTGTGTTTTTCTGAGGAAACATTTGCAAATGAAAAGACGGAGCTGCTGAATGCACCGCTGCTTGGGACTAAATTTGACTCACCTTCGTTTTTCTACTTCAACACCAGAAGTGAAAATGCTTTTGTGAATATTGACTCTTTAATAGTGGTTACAAACCTGATCTGTCTGTTTGAGTATCCTGTGTTGAATAAAAAATTTGCAGTGCAGTTTCCCTACCTGAAAGATGCTTTGGTCCCTGATGAAATGGGGTTATTAATGTCATAAATCAGTCTTTATGTAGGGTAGGTAGGTGTTTTATATTTCTCTCATATTCCTGTTCCTGTCTTTTAAAAAACTATTGATTATTTGCTGTTATATATAATATGTAAAAATATTGAAATCTGTCATCCTCACAAGTGCAAGTGTTTCTATCTCTGTCTGGGCGTGAATGAGAGCTCGCCCAGGACTGCAGTGACCATGAGGAGGAGGGCTGGTTGCTAGGTTGCAAACTCTTCTAGTAAGAAAGCTCTCTGAGAGAAGCATCTCTGTGTTTTTTCACAAAGAAAAAGTCAACAACTGGACTGGCACGGCTAATATGGTGTCAGCGCTGCTTATCAAGAAGCAACGGCTACAACTCCAACCAGGATGCGGGTATTCAAACGGCGACAGGTGAGATTGTTTTTTTTAACAATCATTTGACAGCGGAAAAACAGCATTTCATCCCTAGGAGAGACCACGTGGTTTATAAAGTCAAAATGTGAATGGATGGCAGCGTGAGATGTTGGCCAACCACAGGTAGTTTTACCCCTGTAACAGGGGCGTAGCCATGATAAAAGAATTGAGGGGGCAACTTTTTCAGGAGTAAGATGATTTTCATTGAGAGATTTATTAAATGATCCTGTACCGCACGATTTTTACAAATCAACAAATGTCAGTTAACACATAGTAGTATTTGCCTGTCAATCAGAACACAATATATACATAAAAAAAAAAGTATCTCGCCTAAATGAAACACCAAAAAGGGATCTACGCCTCCCGTAGCTGCTGATGAACTGCTGAGCAATCAGTTTCCTAGCTAGGTTGCCCAGTTTATTTTTTGGGGATATGATACACACTGCAACAACACTTTTGAGGCGCGCTTTGAGATTGTGTCATTGTGCTTCTAAGCCACTAAATTTTCTTTCAGCCTCAGTAGAAGAAACAGGTAAGAAGCAATCACACAAGTATTTCAACTTGCTCATAGAGGCCACGGACTTCCGGCAACATTGCTGGCAGAACGGTTGCAGCTTCACTCCATGACTTAAACATTGCTAATTGCACTTTAAGAAAAGCCCTGTTCCCTTCCGGGTTTTGCACCAAACTAAGCAAACACGTCTCTCCTGTTAACAGTACCATTTCAAGACTCCTTATCATAAGTAGCCCTTCCCCTTCAAAACATTCTGCAAATTGCATATGCACAACATTTAGAACTTTGAAGAGTCTGTTTTTAAATCTGACCTACCATATGTCATTTCCTGTAAAGCAGGCAATACAGGCTGAAATTTGTTCAGCAGTAAATGAAGGGCACCTTTTCCAAACTGGATCCATTGCGGCTCGGGTTAACAAATACCATTGCTGTTACTGTAGCCAGCAGGGTACTGGCGGTAATTATGGATGGAAACTGATGATCCGCTGTGGCGACCCCAAAACGGAACAGCCAAAATTCCATTAGACTCACCAAAGCTGCTCATCATTTGAAGAAAAAGTCCATACTCCTGTCCTTCTTTAAACGAAGCTGGGTAAGACGGAGCCAGGACCAGTTGCCAGTTCCTCATAGAGCCAACACGTAGATAAGTGTTATGGTTAATGAATAATTTAATTCATTACCATGTACCCATTCTCTAACATTAGAAGATTCTTTTCCACTGACATGGGGGTCAGTGCTGATTTCATCGAATTTTCAGACATGTTTTAATTTAATTTGCTGAAAAATTCGTCAGAGTCGGTATTTTGAGATGACCCTCTTTCTGCATACTAAATGCTGACGCAAAAGGAACACAGCCATCTTAAGAAATTCTAAATGTGATTGGTTAAAAAATCTGACAGTCATGGCCAAGGGAAGTAGTTCCGGCTGGTACTAGATTCTGATTAGGTTAATTTCTTTCTAACGTGTCACTCCTCCTCTGATCACAACAAACAATGCTGCGTGAGTAACGTGTGTTCCCCTCAATACTTTCACAGCAATACGAGTGCAGATCAGCTTGAATCGGAAATCTTTTCACTTAAGTGAGATAAGTGTGACTAACATGTATATAATAAGATACCAAATCTTATTATATTCATATAATATATGTATATTATAATATATAAAAGCCCAGCTGAGGCTTTGATGAGAATTTAGCTTCAGTTTAGATCTTTAATTCTCGCCTGTGTCTTAGATTTTTTCCACAATTTATTTACCCATGGCAGTGAGAAACAAACCTGCTTGGTAAGCAGAATTAATGCAATTTTTAACTCCCACAAAGGGAAGTAGTTACATAGAAGAAAAATCATTGAGAAAATGCGGGGAAAAAAAGACAAATGGATTATGCAGTTACAGAAACTTTGAAAAATCCCCTCAGGAGAATCTGGCTGACTCAACCCTCCCGAAAATCAGAGAGAAATTTGGTTTGGCACTTTGATCAGTCCTGATGTTCATGTGAGGCCTTCACTTATCCCGATTTAAACCTCCCAGTCTGCTTGTAGACAATTGGGGCCGCTCCAATAATTTGCAAACCGGTTTTATTTTCCGGAATGTCGATCTGGATCATTACTTTTGATGGAAGATCAATATGAGAGAGACATTACTGAGTAGCTGATGGTGTTGGCAAGCAGTGGTTTACTTTTTTTTACCTTTAGGCTGGTGTAGCTATATTGTTCAACACTATCTTGGAGAATGTGAGGGTGCCTGAGGAATGGACAACTACATAGGTAAATATAAAGCTGATGAGCCACACGATGAAGATCTGAGAAAGAGTAGTGGAAGCTAGGTTAAGAAAAGTGGTGACAATATGTGAGCAGCAGTATGGATTCGTGCCCAGAAAGAGTACTGCAGATTTATGTTTGTACCTCTCCATTAGCACCCTCAGACTAGAGAAGGTCAAAATGAGTTTCATTGTGTCCGTGGATTTAGAGAAAGAGTACAACAGAGTGCCGAGGGAGGAATTGTGGTATTTCATGAGGAAGTCTGGAATGACAGAGATGTATGTCAGTGTATAAATCCAGTATATGTATGACAGCGGTGAGGTGAGTAGTAGGAGTGACAGATTGGTTCAAGGATGAGTTGGGACTGCACCAAGGATCAGCTTTAAGCCCCTTCTTGTTTTCAATGGTGATAGACAGACGGACAAATGAGGTAAGGCAAGAGAGGTGGAGAAGGTGCAGGAGTTTAAATAGTTGGGGTCAACTGCTCATACCAATGGGGAGTGTGGAAAAGAAAAGACGTAGCGAGTGTGGGCAGGGTAGAGTGGGTGGAGAATAGTGTCAATAGTTATCTGTGACAGAAGAGTAGCATAAAGAGTGAAGGGAAGGGTTAACAATACGTTAGTGAGACCATCTCTGCTGTTTAGTTTAGAGACGTTGGCTCTGACCAAAGGATAGGAGGTGGCAGAATCGGAGCTATTAAGATTTTCTTTGGGAGAGACGAGAAAGGAAAGGGTTAGAAACGAGCACATCAGAGGGACAGCCTAGTTAAGAGTCTTAAAGACAAAATAAAAGAGGCCAGATAGAGATGGTTTGGGGATGGGGATCGTGAAGGGGATGGTTAATCGATCTGTTGGTAGAAGGATGCTGGAGATGGAGCTACAAGGCAGGAGAAAAAGGGGAAGACATAACAGGAGGTTTCTGGATGTGGTGAGAGAGGACATGCAGTTGGTTGGTGTGACAGAGGAAAGGGCAGTATGGAAACAGTTGATCGTGGCGTTCCCTAAAGTGAACAGCCAAACGAAGAATAAAAGAAAGCTAATGTAGCTGCACACTACTGGGTCAGATATTAAACAGACACCTAATGTCTCTCCTCAAGCTCTTGCTGAAGGGAAGACAGACAGTGTGAATCTCAACCATTTCCTCATCCACATATGATTCTCCTGTTTTTTGTAATTTCACTCTAAAGTCATCCAATATACTGTCGTTTTGTTCATGTCTTCTCAGCTCTGGAGAGAACACGTGAGTTGATACATTCATTGATCCCGCCGGCCAAAACTCTTGATGAAACCCTGTAGCCTGTCCATGAAGATTAAAGAGATTCTCACTATGAGTGATTTCAAAATCTGACAGAAGTCTGTTGGCAGTCTGCAGTAACTTACTGGTTGACTAATTGTTCCATGCAAACAAAGCCATAATTCTTCAATACATGTTCTTCAGAGCCTGTATTGATAAGTAGAATAATTAGAACAACGAATAAGACTAAATATTTTATCAGAGTATTGCATTAAGACATGAAGACGCATCCTTTAAAATGTTTTTGCAGAGACACATCTCAGCACTCGAGTGTCAAAAAGCAATTTAACACGAGGAACAAGAAACAAATAATCTCCTATGTATTTTGCTTTAATATGTCAACATAAAACACACGTCAATGAGGCCTTTGCATCGGAAAAGATGTTTGAGATGGTAAAGGTGAAGTGCATCGCGCTTGGCTTCCATCTTCTTTTTATTAGCCCCCACTGCTGCGTTAAGGCTTATTTTACAGCTTGCATTCTAATGAGAGAGCGCGGGAGGAGAGTGGGGGGGAAACCGAGTGGGGGGATTGTGTAACCATGTTACATAACATAATGTGCACAGTCCTCTCTCTCTTTCTCTCTGTGCCTCAGACTCACAGCAGAGGGGGTAGGAAGACCGAGAGTACGGAGGGTGTTAATAGGGTGCCAGTGTTAACGAGGGCATCTGAAGAGATGTTTGCCTCGCTGCAAAGTCATACCTCATTACAGCAGTGTTTCTAATAATGCCGGTGATGAGGATAAGTTGTTTGGGAGGCAAGGGGACGCAGAGAGCGGACCCCTGGCTTGTCTGAGATTAAAACCCAACCATCAAGTGGCGTTCAAGTGGGTTTGCTGGGTAATTAAAGTCGATAAAATGTTATTGCCTTCACCCCTCAGCCCATCTTTGCATCATTATCAGACATTTGCGGGGACAGATCACAGCTGGGAATTAGCTCTAATACTGTTGTCGCTGCCATTGTGTGGTTTTGATGATAACAAAGCATAAACAAAGATGTTTATACTATCGCAGATGTTTCATTCTGTTATCGTTTCTTTCTTGGAACCTCATTTTTGCTTTTAGGCAGGCAAACTTTTATATTAGTTTCAGTTTGGTGTATAATTTAAACAAAATATTGCTTTGGTTTAATTGAGTGAAGCTTACAAAGCCAAAACACAAACCTTCTCAGTCCGTCACACAGAATATTCCACTCAGTTCTAAAACATTGTAATAAAACAAATTTTATTTGATGTATTAAAAATGTATCACTACAAAAATTACATAACTAAGTAGAAAATATGAGTCAATACTTTTCAAGATGCAGTTTGATGGTCAGGAGTAGTTCACATTTACACAGAAAGTCTCCTCAGTTTTCTCCTCCAGGTTGTTCACGTAGACCAGTATCTCCACTGAGCCTGGACTCTTGCTGGGGGCAAATCTTAGACCGATGTTGTGACTCTCTCCTCCGCCGATCTGAACACAGTGAACACAAAAAAAACAACACTTTATTTTCCATCCGCCTGAATAGTGACTTTAAGTTAGGGGAGAAGCCTGAATCCAACAATCCATTCTAAGGTTTGGTTTGAGGCCTTCTCCTTTTTTGTTTGTTTTGGGCTGGAGCTTCAATCTCTCCTGTTCTTGACGGAGTTAAATTTGATATAATGAAAACAAAACTGAAGCATCTTGTAGATTCAATTCTGAGATGGTACCAGCCTCAGAGAAATGTCCCTTTTGTAGATCATTCACAAATGAGGTGCCAGACTTTTGAGGTCAACTAACTTCTTTTTATTGCAATACTACCCTCGCTAGCCGGGGGTTAAGTACAGTTTTTCACTCCACTATTTTAAAGATTCACCTTTGAGAAGAGAAAATGTCGACCGTCTTCGTCCAAACATCACTTTCCTTGAAACTAAAGCAACAGCTCTGCAGTCGTGCTCTTCTTTCATTAACGACTCATGTACCAGTGTGTGAACTGTGATTCAGGGACTTTTGGGGAAAGAATTTCTTTGTGTTGAATAATGTACCAACCCCATATGAAGCAGCAGAAAAAAACATCATATAGATTTACAAAAATATGAAAATATGGCAAGACTTTACAGTGAGACTGGCCCATACAAAGAGATTATGGATGGTTTATAATTAGTTAATTAATCCTTAATTAGGCTGCAAATAGCTTTTTTATGTTTTGAGTAATAGCATCTTATTAATGATTTATAAAGTGTTCACAACTTCCTTAATAAACAAGTTATAAACCATTCATAAACCGTCTCTAACGGAAGGACTATTGTAAAGTACCAAAAATACTGAAGTGCTTAATTTCCAATGTGTTACTGTTTTATTGGAATGTAATAATTAATGTCAAATACATGGTGCAAAAGCATATTCACAGCTTTAGTTTTAGGGTGTGTTTGCCCTATGGGTTTCTATTATCGAACATAATGAGGGATACCTGAAAGCAAAGGATTACAAGAAGAAATCTCAATTGGTTTTCATTCTTCATTCATCTAACCTAATGACGTTTTGACACTCTTTTTTTCAGATTGCCATCCCTCCATCCGCAGTGCAATCATTCTTCAATATAAGAAGGCACACGGCGCTCATTGTCTTCCCCTCCAGCTTCAAAACACTGTATATTGTATCTGGTTATTTCAGGTGTTCTCAGTATTTCAGTCAGACCACAACTATCTTCAGGCATTTTCTCTAATAGTAAGCAATGAATGTATAGATGAATTTTGAGGATTTATGCTATAAGAAGATTTGATCTCTGCTTTGCTTTCTCTCTTGACAGCTAGTATACAATGATGAGCAAGTTGTGACAAAAAATATCAAATTGTCTCCACATTTGCTCTATGCTACGGGATGACAGCAAATTCTATAAGACACATGGAACCACATTAACAAGATGAAAAAACAAAACTATGGCTGTTTTTCACTTTCCCCGCCTCCCTCTGTCTGACTGATGCAGTGTCTTCAGTAGCAAGACTTTTAAATAGTTTATGTGGAAAGAGACTCTCATTACATCCCATTTACTCATTTGTTAATTTAAAATGCTGCTTTTCCATTTGGTTTCCCATTTAACACACCTCAGTAAATAAGAGTCAATCATGCCAATGGCTCTGCATCCCCACAGCTGCGTGTGAATCAGCAAAGATATATGCGAAGTTTTGACAAGACAACGATAAAACAACGGCGGTAATGACTTTGCTATATTTCTCCTGTTCTCTTTTGTGGGCAAACAAGGAACTCAGTTGTCTATCACATGAAAAATTAGCTTTCCCCATGAGCGGCAAGAAAAAAGCAATGTCAAATAATCATACGTCAAGATGACAGGAAAGTAAAAAATGATCACCCATATATATTACACCCAACACTTAAAATCACATTTAAGCACAATCAACGTGTCATAAAGGCCCATGAATTAAACATACTATACGCACAAACAACTCCAATCACATTCTTTTGGTTTCAAGTATATTTTCTTTCTTTTCAGATGCTTAACTACACCGATTGTGAGGTGAACCAAAACAAAACAGACACTGATGGATTTAAGCCACCGCTGCTCATGCGACAAAATTAAAGCATAGTTTAATTTAAAAAGAGGTTGCTTTATACGCAGTCCTTAAGTAACCTGTTTCTCAGCAACTCTATTACCAATTGGTTTTCAGAAGTGTGCTACCAACTTGTATTTTATGAATATTTTCAAAACATGTTTGTGGCTCGTTTAACATCACTGTGGTGCTTTGCAGCTGTAATTTTCTTATTTTGATTACTGCGTGATAGCAGGTCTTTTAAAGCAAATGAAACACATTATTTGGAATTAATTTCCTGACAATTTTCATGGGATATATTTTCCGTGTGAAGGCCTGGAGACAGATATGTAACAGACAATACACTCAAATGCTATCAATGTCATTGTGGAGAAGGGAGGAGAAAATGCAAAACAATTTAAAAGAAGCAATGTAATCACGCTCGCAAAACGCCTCTGAAGAGACAAGAACTGACATTCAGTCAGTAAAATGACGAGTAATAATAGCTAGGTCTACAAAAGGCAATCACTATAAATAACTTTTTTTCTTTTAAATGAGCGTTAAACTTGAATTTAACGCTCAAGGTAGGGAAACGTATTAAATTCGGGCCATGTGCTGAAAAGCTACTCCAACTGAGATATAAGGTTATATAATGAGTAAATGTAGGCAATATTGCAGAACATAATAAAATATAAATTATAGATTTTGAAATAGATTGTATAGATTTTAAATAGATGTATAATTCACTTTTGTAATCTAATGATCCCAACCGATTATTTACAAATGAAATCACTTCATTGTAATCAGTCGCCGCCACCAGTGTCCAGACTCCTGAGCTGCTGCTCGCAGCAGAAGCCCTTCATCCACAATCTTCTGCAAGAGTCTGAGTTTTCAGTCCTGGAGTCATATTATCTCCACTTCAGTAACTGCCTCTCCAGACTGATATTGACATCTGCTCTGAGTGTTCTCTTTGCCTGATATAGACATTTTGTCAGTGGAAGTCAGACTGTATCACTATGGGTATAATTTCAGTGGAAAATACCAAAAGATGCTTTAATTTGGAACTTCAGAATAGATGGAGTTGTTTAAAATAGTAGAATTTTAAAAAGAATCTGTTACGCTAGACAATAGTAATAATAATTGAGAGAGATCACAATAATGTAATAATAATGTAATAATAATTGTTGTATAGTAATGGTCTATTATTGGCATGGAGATAAAACATACTATTAATAATGCAACCATTTGTCATAATTTTTCTTGTTTTGTTATCAGCATGATTTAAACAATCATATTTAAGGATGCACTCTGAATTACACCAAATGATATACAAGATATCACTAATCCCATGAAACTGATGTAGGTTTTGATTTTATCAAACATCAAAAACAGGTTTTATGTCACAGAGGGACATCCTCTTTTCCAAAGGAAGTCCAAAGTATTGATTTTATAAGAACTGCATGGCTTCCCGCCTTATCTCACCTGGAATTTATCCTCTCTGAACTGCAGAAGGTCTGGATGGTCAGAGCGTAGCAGAAATGTGCGACTCCTGGTGTAAGGGTTGGTGTAGGTGATTTTCTTAGAGCTGCCACGGCCCCCACTGACTGGGACACACACTTCAAATGCCTACACACACACACGTACACACCCTTAGTGCAACTTAATTATAAGGCAGTTTCTATACATTTTTTGACATGCTGTGAAAACATTTTTTAGATTCCTACAACAATAAATTGGCAACATTTTACATTCTGTAAGTGGTTGAAAATAAAATAGAAGAGACTTGCATTACTTGTATGGTTTATTCTAACTACAACACCAGAAGTATCTCAAATTTGACCAAAAAATGTAATCCCGGCACTTAGCTGTGAACCACCGACAGTCGTTCCAGAAATGCATACGACAGATATAGAGGGGATTAGCTGTGAGCGCTAGACTGACATCAGCTGGCCTTGGTCTATTCTTGCATGACAATCGCCATAAAGGAGATGGGAATGTTCTGTAAATCTTGAAATCACCAGAATGGTTCAGTAAGCACTGGAAATGAGTCACCAGTAGGTTTCATATAGGGGGGCCTTTAAGGGTTGTGGTGTCAATCATATCCGTGTGTTTAAGAAAAATGAGCCACAATGTTTGATTTGTCAGATGCGCAGCGCAAAGACTGGCACAGGAAGATTAAGACATAATATAAAATAAAACACACATCCATATTAGCATTTTAAGCAATAGGATAAAAAAACTAAAATAATTACACATACCTTGGACAGGATGGGTCGGTGAACATTAAGACACAACAGCCAGGCGGAGATGAGGCGCCGGTGCTCCACATCCACGGCATTCAAATATAAGAAGCGGTTGCCTGCTCGCCATGGTTGCACCTTCAACTTCAGTTCCTGCACTGCTGAGGGAGGTAAAACGAACACTCCCTCTGGGTCCACCTACGGAGAGGGTATTGGGTAGGTGGTTACGGGTGATTGCCTTCATCAGTTAGGTGTCAAGTTTGTAATGCTTGGGGGCGTTGTGAGAATGAGAAAGGCAGTAAGGTATGAAAGAAAAGAGGAATTTTAGAAGAGGAGGAAAATAGGTTAATGAGTTTATAAGACTAATGTATGTGGTTCACAACCGTATATATAGATTAAACTAGAGAGTGGGGGACAGAAAGGGCAAAAGAGGTTCAGTAAAAAAATAATTTAAAAAAATGTAAAGAGAGGCAGCCGAGAATGAAATGAGAGAAATACATAGGAAAGTGACAGGGAGACAAAAGGACTCAAAAATGAGATTGACTGTGCTGCTCCTTATCACTCTGCTGAGAAAAGCTGAGTTCTTCTCTGGCAGTGAGCTTTATCTTGTTTTGTACCACTGCTCTGATGAATTCAACAATGAGCTAACCTGCCAAGAGTCAGATCAAAGTAGTCGCTGATGCGTCTGATGAATTCTTCTAAATAAAACATCTGTCGCCTTTTCAGCCTCTACCCTATTTCTTCAGGGAGAAGATGTTTGGGTCTGTTTGCATCGATGGTGGCTGTGACATTCACTTTTTTTGGTTTGATATGAGTGAGTTATGTGCAGTGTCTCTCTTACTGTGGCTCGGAATGCGAAGCACTTTCAAACGCTTTACCCTCCTGTACCAAATTATGAATTAGAGGTCATTTATTTCTAAATAGATCAATCGGACACTCCCGGAACACAGTTCCATATGTTCAAAGAGCACACATAACCTGCTCATCGTTTCAAATTGTGTCCCATCATGAAATCGTTGCAGGGAGTACCGAGAGAACGTAATACAAGAAAATACAAGAAAAAAAAAAGCCATTATTTTAACAATCTGCATATTTCAATTCTTGGTGATGACCTCCATCTTAACCGTGGGTTATAACAAAATAGACAGTTTTTTTCCTTTTTTTCCTGCTGCATAGAGATCAAAGTGCATCAATTCATCTTTAGATATGTATTTAGAATATTGCCAATACTGAAAAAGGAAAAAGGTGTCATTAGCGGTGTAGGATTTAAGGTTCAAATGAAAGACGTTTCTCTTATGCTCTTTCAATATTCTGTCTGTTGTTCTCAGTTGTGTCAACTCTGTCTTTTCCTAATGAAAATTAAATGGTCAACAAGGGGAAGGAAATAGTGAAGATCAACACCAGATGTAGAAGGATGCAATAAAGAGCTGATCCAAAGGAACGGAGGGTGGTTTCTTTGTATCTTTTATTTAGGTTCAACAGAAAACATCAGTATTGTTCAGAAACTGTTGATGATTGATGACTGATCAGCCACAAATTGAATATATATCAGTTGTAATTATGTGGACGATGGGTCCACGTTTCTAAAGAAGAGTGTTTACAGACGGGGAGCTGAGCTGCTGTTCTGCTTCATACTTGGAATTCGAGACAACATCACTGAAATTTTATGATGTGATCTTTTGAGGCCACAGTTGGATAGTAGTGTGTAACTGGAGAAGGAAGAAGTGGGTTCAGTTTTACGTTACTTTTCAAAGTGCTTACCTTAATCTCCTGAGGGTGCGATGAGAAACATTTGACCTTGCGAATAGCCTGCTTCCCCCTTAGGACCAGTGATTGACGGTTCTGTTGGCCAGTCACACAGCTGACATCCAATCGCTCCAGGAAATGTACGTAAATCTGCCAGATCTGGGAGGGTGCAGCCATCCACTTGTCACTACAGAGAAAAACATCATCAGCAACAATTAAGCTGAGGTGCCCTGGAGATGCAGTGGGAGCAGCATGAGGTCGGAGATGAGGAGGGCTGATCTATGGCTCTGCTCGCATTTTAATTAGCAGCAGCGTCGCCATCCTCCTCCTCCGCTCACTGCTGAGAAGAAGGGAATTCAGTCTCAGTGGTTCTGGCGGGCTCTGAGAGCTGTGCGTGGGAGTCGATGCAGTCACCTCCTCAACCCTGTTTTGTGACAACAGCACTGAAAGAGCAATTGGGGATATTCGGATTAAAATTCAAGTGTTTTGAAGGCAGAGACTGTCGCAATTGTTAGATTTCCCTTCAGCATTTCTACATGTTGTCATTGCCGTGCCACTGATCTTTATAACAGGTAGCGTTACAGGAGCTGTTATCAAGTAATTCTGAGTTCCAGACCCCCAGGAACCTAAATCCTACCCAGTAAACCATGTGTTATTTAGTTTGGGTAATTGCAGTAATGTCTTGTTAAATACAAAGTAAAACATCAAGCACAATGGCTCTTCTGTTATTAGCTAATCGAATGGCCCTGTTTCTTTTAAGGGGCCGTGTGTCAAAGAAGCCTCAGAGACGGACCACCATTAAACTTCTCCTTTGCTATTCTTACTTTTGCACTTTGCACTCATCCCACTACAAACAAATTCACTCATTAGAAATCTGTGTAATTCCAACAAAGGAAGACCGTATGATCTGAAGATATAATATGGAGTCAATTGTATGCAGTGTGTTTAACCCAAAAAACAAAGTGCAATTGTTTCTATTTCTGTCATAATAGTTAATTAGAAACCAGCTGAAGGTGTTTCGTAGGGCGAGTGGGTTCAGCCCAAGAGCTGAGAGATCTGGAGGGAGCTCAGAGTAGAGCTCCCTTCTTGTCCAAAGGAGGCAGTGGGGGTGGCTCAGAAATTTGATAAAGATGTCTACATGTCACCTCCTTTATTGGAAGACCCAGAACCTGCTGGAGGGATAACATATTTCATCGGACCCGGCATTCACCAGGATAAGTGGAATTGAATGGACGGATGGATAAAAGTCCCTTGTGGATTCTTTGACCACTAGTAGTGCTACGGAGCAAGGTTTCTGATGCGATACCTGATATGGTCTACACAAATCTAATCAGGGTGCACACCAGTGTGCCGATTATGTGATCCACAATTACACTGCCCAATTGGCGGGTAGTTTTAGTAATACCTCAAAATTGGCTGAGAAAAATGTTTTATGAAGAAAATGCCTTCAACCAGACCGCAAGGGTGCATGTAAAATGTACGACTCACAAACCTGCAGGGTTGTCCAGGTTAATACAGGATTTCTACCAGTTAGTTTGTAGTGAAGAAGCCTCTTGGATGAGAGGTAAATATCTTCAAACCATAAATATGTTAGCTGTTTCTGATTAATGTATAATCGGCTTTGCAGAGACCCTGAATGTCAACAGAAATGTAAACTATACAGCGGGACTGTATCGTTAATACGGAAGTCAAACCTTTCTTAAAGCAAATACAGATCAGCTCTGCAGTAACCAGTCAAAACTTAAAATTTCACATCATAGATGGATGACACCCATTAAGATGAAGACATTGGCCCTTCATAACAATCCTTATAAAATGTTGCCCTATTTTGGATGAAGATTTGAACTTCAGGCAGTTCAACCATTAAGCATCTATCTGATTAGTTAATTAATTCAAGCCTCCTTGAACAATTTAATTAGATCAAAATAGAACGCCTCTTCAGGCTAAGTGTGGTCTGTGTGTGTTTGTGTGTGTCTGCGTGTGTGCCCGTGGATATTCAGGAACTAAGACATACGTAAAAACCATCACAAAAAACATCTTTAGGTTTGGGCTGGGACTCCCTGGCACTTTCAAGTAGACATCCTGAGGTTCCCCTGGCACCTGGACAGAAACAGAATTAAAGTCAGAAAAACATCAAAATACAGAAGTAAAGGAAAAAAAACCTTGTGCATCATCTCAGTTATCAAAACAGCTTACTCACCATCATCTTTGTCTGGCAGAAAATATTTGGGTCACTGCAGCGAACTGAAACGTGAGTCCTGGCATGTGGGTCTTCAGTTGGTTAATCCGAATACAAGAAAGATTAAAGAGGTTGGTTTGCAGAGGGTAAAGGTTTTGCTAAATTTAGGATCATGATTTAGATGAATGACTATTTATTGGTGTCAGTAAAATTACAGGTACTGTGCTGCATGTATGATTCAGTCTCTTTTTCTTCTATTAAACCCCTTCCATTTTTTTTCGTGCTTTTAATTTCCTGCTGTGCAAGCAGAGAGTCCTCTCTCTCGTTATTGTGCCTTTTCTGATATTTTGATATTGATATTTTAGGAAAAATATATTCAAATAAAGGTAAGATGCATTATTCATTCCTAGCCAGCATGTGCAGTGATACTATACATATGTCTGCTTCTCTAGGAGGGTATGTCAGTAAGTGCTATTGAAAATGATCTCCCAATAATTAAAAAAACTATGCAATGAACAGATAAATAATTGGAGTTGAGTGTTAACTCTTTACCATCTGTGGCACCATGCCATGGTGGTAGGCGAATGGCTTTTTTGAGGAAGCAGAGCTCGGGGTGGTAAAGCCGGAAAGTCTGGTCAACAACGTGAGGTGTCGGCTCCACGTTCACCTGGAGGATGGCCATAGGCTTTTCGTCTTCAGATTTGAACGTAACCTGTGGAGGGAAGATGAATGGTGTGAATTGTCTACGCTGTAAGAAACAGTTTTCCCATCATCAAAGGACAGTAAGTACATTCCCTTTTTTTAGCCGCTGTTTAAAATTACGGTCTTATCAAAGCTTTAGTCTTGAAGTTATAGATTTGTCTATGACTGTCAATCATCTTTTATTCCTCTTCTGGCTGCTGAAGACGAGAGCTCGCCACAGCTGTGCCTAATCCACATTGTGGAGGTCCGACAGCTTTTATACCGGATGACCATCCTGATGCAACCTAATCCATTTTAACCGGCCTAACCTTTGAGTGTTACCATAACTACACTGCAGTTTAACCATAACTACCCTTGATTGTGCGTCCCTTGTGGTTGGATGTGGACACCCTAGTGGAATCCAAAGTCCTGGTCTCTGATTCCTATTATGCTATTTTCAAAACATTTCTAAAGTAAGTCTGTTAGAAATTAAGTAACAAAAAAGTTTGTCAGATTAAAACAAATCAGCAGAAAAATCTTTATTTATAGTATTTGCAAAACCTTTCTGAAAGGTAATGGCCTCCCTACACAATGGCTCAAATTCTAAACTACAATACAAACAAACAGTAAACAAAAAATTACTGTTTATTATCACCTTTGTCATTCACAGTGCATACAGGACATGTCGGGGTTTAGGGTTTTGCTCAAGGAAGTTTGCTGTAATGATATGCATTATACTTAGAATTCCACTTCAGCACAAGGTGATGCTTGTCAAACTAAACTGAGTCATATCTTCAAACATTTCATATCCTTAACATAAGTTAAAAACAAAACTGACCCAACACAAAAATGGAAAACACTTGTTTTAGATGATCATATTAATTATGGGCAAGACAATTATCAAATACTTCATTGGATACCTAATCACCAACATTAAAATAGCTAATCCGTTTGGGCTGAATTTAAAGGTTCGAGTCCCAGCAGGGTCTGCTTGTCGTAGGGTCCTTGAGTAAGACCCTGAAACCCCAGCTCCCCGAGTTCCTCAAGCCCACTGCTCCCTCAGGGACGGGTCAAATGCAAAGAATTAATTTCACTATGTTATACTGTTTATGACTGTTTGTGATCAATAAAGGATACGTTATTATTAAAGCTACTGGATTTCTGATTTGGCTTGAAGTTTCAGCCCACATCCAATAGGCTTCTTCAGTTCTAACTGGCTGGTGGGGAGTCAGGGATTTTTAAACCTCAAGAAAGGGTTGTTTTCTGGAGTCGTCAAGAGTAGTTTGGGACAGAGTGGTCTTGATTGTCATCATGTGAGTCCTTAGCATTATGTGGTCCAGGTGCAGATGATGGCAAAACCCTCTTGGGAGAGATAATAATAATAATAATACATTTAATTTATAATGCACTTTACATTTGGATCAAATCTCAAAGTGCTACAAAGCAAAAGCAGATAAAAGCATCAATAAAAAAAA